>DWPT01005061.1:0-12581 GCA_018251895.1 Agathymus mariae mariae | reverse complement strand
AGAGGGAGAGCTGCACTCCGTTATTAGGGATCGGTATATCGTTAGTGTACGATATAAATAACAGTGGCGCAAGCACTGAACCCTGGGGAACCCCGGCCGTGATCGGACGGGGGGACGAAAAAATAATGCTATTAACACATTTATATATACAACAACTGTTGACGTTCCCTGCTAAAGTTCCACACGCATACTCCCATCAACTCTCACCACTCACGCGGTTAAATTTTATTGTTTGAGTGGCATGGTTGTAGTCGACACGTAACACATTAAAAACAACCAAAATTTATATTTTGCCAACTGAACACCTTCCGGATGTGAGTTCGCATTAATGTTTTATTTCAAACGCTAATCATCCAAACCGCTTGCACAGAATGCACGACATTCCACTCCGATATAAATTTTAATCGTAATATCCTAATGTGTCACGTGACACTGTTTGTTGTGCGGCTGCCGACTCATAGATATTTTGTTTATTGTGTTTACCTTCGCGCGTCCGCCAAAACTATACTTATGCAAAGTGGTACGCTAAATTGATTCTGTTTTTTTGCCAAACGGCTACATTATTAAATTAGTATTAACTTACTTTTCAACAATCCGCAAGCACAATGTACGATCAGATAACATCAAATTATTGATAATTTCATTTATATTTACGGTACAGTTATCACACACATGTCGTTACTCGGTGGACGGCGTGAACATACACAAATGAGACATCACGAACTATCATCTTTTAAATCAAATATTTATCCGTCATATAGATGTTAAATTACTTAAGGATTGTTGTCGTTAAAACTGTCGAAATATGTTATTGTTTCTTTACGTACACAACACGATTGCACCAGTGTGTACCTCGTACATTTTATTTACATCACGTATAGGGGAGCAAGCTGCCAACCCCCGCTTAATAACAAATAATACAATAATTATTAATGGATGGATGAAATACATTTAATTCCAAGTTGATATTTACAAACACTATTTGAAAGTCGAATCACGCTGTCGCTTCGACAAATCCCTACCGTGAGTAGTTCCAGAAGTAGAAGCGGCAAGAAACGCCCAAGAAACTTTTTTTTTCAACTCACAATTATAAAAAGCACTGATGGCTACATATCAAATTCGTGTCTGCTTAAGGCGTATTTTAAATAATAACCTAGTTTGTAATAACGTTTCTTCCTAAGAGTGATTTTGACGTGAATTCTTAATAAACAATGAGTTATACATCTGTCCATAAAAGAGCCACAAGTTTTGCTATGTCTGAACAATCAGTTTAGTGTAACTCCGAGTGATAGTGTTGTCATTATACGTGATCACTAATATGATATATATATAAATACAACATTGAACGTTATCGTGGGTGGCGACAGCCGGTGGGAGCGGGCCATTGAATTTTCCCGTTCCTAGACTATCGGCAGTCAAATACGAGCTAACTTTATCGTATCAAATTTAATCTAGTATAATTCGGCACACGCTATCGCGTTATACTTCACATTCGCAATCTCACAACACTGATAACTAGCCCTGCCCTAGGTTAGTGATTTAGCGTAAAACTATCGACACTTGTCTTTAATAATACCTATATACACAATGTCCGTCTCTCTAAATACAACAATCTCAAAAAGTACTGCATTGATTTTGATTCAGTTTTAATAATATACAAAGTGATTTTGGAGGAAATTTTAAATGTATTTTATAAGTATGAAAATAGCTGATAGGTACGATCAATACAAATTTGTAAATCAAAAGACATATTACATAAATTGCAATGTATGTAACAAGAATGACTCTTGTATACTTTAGATTATTATTCTTACAAAATATTATATGAAACTAAAACATTGTATATTTGCGTGTAACTTTCAGCTGCCCTTGTGTACCTGTTGATAAGCTTATCGGTCTAATAACAAGTTAAAGTTAAAGTTTCAAATAATTTGTTGTTATTATAAAACGTTGTTTGTATCAATCCAAATTTTTCTCGCGTAAAACTAACATTGTTTTATTGACTTTTAGGGACGTGCAATATTAAAAACACCATCGTCCCGAGAGATAATTCAGTAACAAGTATGTTTTAGTTACATCCAAAACTAATCGTACCATACTGAGCTTGAAAAACATTAATAGATTTAATTTTTGAAAATTGTTTATAAAAACCTATTTCCATTTTATTTCCAGTAAATTAATTGGTTCGTTATCATTTGTTCTGATAAGGTCAACCGATTTATCGACAACTTCAACTCATCACTAGCTTCGGTGCAAGTCTTATCGCGTTTTTAATACATCGCGTAAATATTAGCAAAGCAAACATAGACGAATGTGTCTATGTGTCAACTGAAATCTGTCTACCACAAACCCAAGTTCTCAGTTATCGTGTGGGTGGTGTGCGCCGGCGACGACCACCGGCTGGTGTCCATGGATGGTGTAACTGCATATGCATCATACTGGATGTTAACTACAAACAATATAAACACAAACATAATCTGTATTTATATTAAATTGCTGTTTGAATATCTATTTATTATTATTATTCACTTTGTTGTTGTCACCTACCACCGACGGTCGCCGCCGTGAGTTGGTAGACAGCCATTAACCCCGCTGTTCATTTCAACCTAGCTCTCGGTCGAACGGTAAAGTTCTAAATAAAATATATTTATGTATAATAGTGGACTAAATTTGTAACGACTCCGCCATAGTGTGTATGGATATAATCTTTGTGCCTGCATGATTTTGCAAATTTTGTTTTATTATTAAGTTAGATTTTAACTTATTAAGATTATTGTATATTTTCTAACCGAACCAATTCATGTTTATTTTTTGTTTATTTAGTTGATACATGTTGATTAATGTTTCTTGAAGCTAAATTTTATGGCCTCTTTTTTAATGTTTTGTGAATTTTAGGTCCGTTAATTAAAGATATACTCAACATTCAATCAACGAAATATCAAAATCGTCAGTCATAGGACACTTTCTCGATTCGACATAGATAAAAAATATTATTATAAATTCATGGTAATGATATAAAGGTAGAAATAACCATGTAATAAATGTACCACTTTTTATATATAATAAAAACATAAGCGTAAAACATAACGCACAAACATATTCGATGTGCTTATTTAACTGTGGTTGCACAACTAAATATCCACAGACATAAACAGTTATGTGATTAATTTCAATGGACATTATGTTCTAGATACACATGTGACGCACACACACACGTCTATGTGTGTACCACGTCTGGTAAGATTGGGTGACTGACCTTATAAATATATAGAGAACGCCTTTTTCTGCCTTCAAATGATATTTATCTACATTTGTTTATACTTCATAAGTTGCGTCTGTTTAAAGTATACAGTTGTAAAATACCTATGTGTATTATGTGTATACACGAAACGAACTTAATATATCAAGCATAGATAGCGACAGAGTAACGATTTGAATGATGACAACCGCACACGGGACCGGTGTTCGAATCTGCCCACGGCTTAAATTCATCAAATTTAAATTAATTACCAAATTCTGTGAATGTGTACATCATGAGGAAACCTGTACACCTGGAAGCTATTAATATAAATGTACCCCGACTCTCGGCTCTTGACCAACGTACCGGGCTTTTCAAATTCTAATTCAAAATTATTTAATCATTATATATTTCGTAAACAAACGTATATGTCATATGTTCGAAATAACGTTTTAAACAAGTGCTGTAACATTGAGGAGAACAAATGTGAAAAATCTCTCAGCACATCTCTTAAATCGACATATGAAAATTACAAAATATGAATCACCTGCGAGGAGTCTATAGCGGCACTGTTACTTCCAGGCGTCCTGGTTATTTATATATTTATAACTAAACCCTTCACGGTACGAGAAGCAACGAGTCGTACAATTGGAGGTTAAATATCTATGTGATATATATGTGACTGAATTTTAATAGGACAGTAGTAAACTAAACTGAAATAAATGGTTTTGATTATAATAAATATCATGCTGACCGCATCGGATGACACGTGGCAATACCACCCAGCCTAAGAAGATTGAAGATATTAAAAAAATATTATGATTTGCCATAGTTTTACATAAAATATAATTGCCATGACTACAGTGCACAACTATGGCCGGATCTTGTAGCCTTAGTATAATTTATCTATCACCGAAATCATTCATATTTGAATACTTTGCGGAGCCATCTAATTCAGTATATGGCTATATAAGAAAAAATATGTAAACAGAGTCGCTACTTACTTATAAAGAAGTTATATGTGTGAACGACCGGGTCAAAAACCCACTGAGGGCTCAAGGAAGAAATAATCGGTTATCTATTCGGTTTACATAATAAACTATTATGTACAATTAATTACCTCATAGCCACTCGGTACAAGGGCAGTGACTCGCGACACGACGACGGTCCGACCAGGACGACTAATGAGTCTAATTCTTACTGAAATTAATAGAATTGCCTATAAGTTTTCCAGTGCATTCAGAGGTATGTGAATAAACTTACCACGAATCATCATTTCAACCCATAGCTATCTCACTGGTAGACTAGGATCTCTTTCCACAATGAGAGGAGTTAAGGCCATAGTTTGCCACACTGACCAACTGCGGGTTGGCAGGCGACAAATACCCTTATATCTCTAAACATTATTATTTTTGAAACGCTAGTAGAAGCAAAAACATAATTAGATAAATGTACTTACAAAATACCTAAAAATGAAATAATTTCGAACTTGAATTTAAATTTGAATAGCTCGGCACGGTGACCAAGCGCCTACGGCCAGATTAGAAAAATCTCGAGAACTCCGATGTATACACGTTTCCTCACGATATACTAATTCACCGAAGCAAATGTTAATGAATTTAAATTTGAAAAAGTCATGCTGTATCTGGATTCTAACTCTGATCCCATATGAAGTTTATCAATATTAAACCGTTGTTTTTAATATATTTTACTTAAGTTCTCGATTTAAGTGACAGCATCGATAAATGCTCATAAGATAACATAAATTTAACATTATTTCTGAACAGCTTAAACTAATATAAAATTGTTAGAGCAGCAAGCAGTCATTTCGATGAACTATGCATCATGTCACACACAAGTAAATTATCAATAAATACTCGTACGGATTAATCTTTCTGTAAAGTAATATATGCTCAAAAGTGAAATTGTCATTAATTTGAATATCCCCCACTTAGGATTTACGCCAAACTATTCTCATTCTGAATATTTTGAAATAGCTATTTTTTTTTAAAGAAGTCAACAACCGACAACTACAACATTAAGAAACATGTCCTCAGTGTTGCCCACTGAACTGACTTTAATAACTACAATGTCTTATTGGAATTTTTTAGTCTCCCGTTAACGGGTCATCAATTTTATTTGAAAATTTTGAATCCCACTTAAGTATATACAGTTCCTTATCCGTAGAACTACGGTCCTATTTGAAGTTAATCACAAACTGGTGTGAAAGTCGGTTTATGATTCTGAATACACCAATTCAATTTTTACTATAATTTTAGGTACATTTGGTTGTCGTTATTTCTAAACTTTAAATAAGAGTAGCTATGTATATAAATAAGAGTGGCTATGTATATAAATTCGCAGTGACTGTACACGTAACAAGACGACTATCGCTGGACATAAAAACTTATATATAATAGATGTAACTTTGACCTGATGTTTCTTGAAAAATGCTCTAACAAGTACGGCTTTGTGTCGCTAAACTAATATACGATAGGAGAGACAGATAGTCGTATTGTGTAACAGGTTTGCGGAAAGGATAACGTACTTTGTAGAGCGTTAGCCTCGGAAAAAATATCTCACCGCGATACTAGCGACGGTTTCGACATAAAGAAACACTAACATGTCTTTTTATTACATCTTGGCCGATAACACGGCATAGGGTTAAAATTGACCGTTTTAAATTAAGTATACGTCACTCGTTCGACCACCGCCCACCGACCACCGACGCTAGTGTCGTCTCTCCGAATGATACGGCCATAGTTCATCACACTAGCAGGGGAAAAGTAGTGTAAGGTCTTACAATAGTAAACACCGTTAATAACGTTAACGGGAATATGTGCGGATACCTACTCATGATACGTTACAACTTCATGATGACTGTCTATAGCGCGACAATCTTAAATTTCTTTCGGTTTTTTCTTATTTTAGGGTTCGCCGTATATTTCCAGGAATCATTAAAAATAAACGATTGTTATAATTTTATTTCCAAAAAAACAACATCATTTTTATACTTCAACAAGAGTCACTTAAAACTACTTATGTGCGTGGTAAACCCAACGTCATAACCATTAAAAGTTGTGGTAATGAATTGTGCATGCATGGAATCCACGTCGTACGTTCTACGTGACAATCTAAATTCTAAAACGTATCCAATCCCGTTACAATGACTAAGAGGCACGTAGGCGGTACCGAAGGCGTTTCAGTTCCAACATTATAATTCCCAAGGTTAGTTACTTAGCCCGGAAACACGTAGGACGTATTCTATACATTATTTCCGTAAACAGCAGGTACATGAGCGCGAAGCGGCCAATAGCGATGAAGGTCAGATTTCATATGGCCAATCGCAGCGGGCGTTGCGGAATTTCAACTATGTAGGCTCGATTTGAAAGTGAAAGTTAGCCAATGGTGTGTCTAGTTTCCGTATAGTCGTGCCGTGTGTGCACGTATGTAAAAAGGATTTGAGTGTGTGTGCGTTGTGAATGAAGCTTTCGTTAAGGCTTCACGTGATTGCCGATTGTCGGTCCCGGCACCCGTACGCCCTGTTGGCTTTCAGAACGGGACACGACGCTGTCCCTCCGACAATAGTTGTTGAAGGAACGAAACAACTGTCGGTAATTTAACAGTACAGAAAAGCTGGAGAGAGAGTGTATGACACGGAAGTGACTACACCTACGCTATTACATTAACATGAAACAAATTATGACGCTTAGGCTAGAAATAATCTAAAATCATTTATTTTTTTAATAAAAACTGTCATTGGGAATCTTCCCAGTCAACACATATTCTTTATCCTGGGAAAGTATCGAATAGGCTTTTAAAACGTTATTGTAAAGTGACTAATTGCTAATTGCTGAACCCCAGGTAATACGATTATTAAATTGCAATGTATAAGTATTATATGGGTGGCTAACAGAGATTCATATCTCAACTATATCAATAATGAAAAAAACATATTGAGTAACAACAGATTTCGGACGTTAAAAGTCCCGCTGTTTAAGCACCACGAACTCCTTAACTGGATCGTAACTGATTGAACCCTAGGCGACGATTGAATTGAACAGCACACTTCCACGAGCGCTTTGATCTCACTGAGGTCAAGTTAGCACTCATTTAAACCTTGTCAGAGACGACATGAAATCATCAAAACCGTTGTTAGTAACCTCCACATCCTCTTTCGTCGGACAAGAAACCTGAGATCGTCATGCTGTTTAATTAATGTGTATTATTTCTTGTCAACAGATTTGTACAATCGGGGTGTAAGAGAACAGTCGCAATCGTAAAGGTATGTTGTTTAAGATAAAAAACATAGTAAATAAACCAATAGTACGGTGTTATCTCACCCTACGTGCAGACAGACAACGTCAAAACAACGGTTTTTGTGGCCGTTACCACAATAACAAGAGCAACGAACGAATTGACGATCTGATAGAAAGTGGTCAACGCCGCCCACGCATGTCCGTAACATGGAAGGTATCACAGCTCTATATGCAAGCTTGTTGTTTCACCAGGCAGCATCCCACCGGGCCGGCAAAGAACTCTTTCACTAAGCATGAGTTTTAAATTCTGCCTGGACACATTAGCTCAGCAACTGTAGGTAACTGTCAAAACGACACGTTGATTTCAAATATGCGCTGAGGAGTCGCTTTGGTCGTTTCTTGTTATCGTTGTCGAGAACCTTTACGAAACGGTAGTAGAAACAAAACATTACGTGCACGAATGTATTCAGAAAATATTTGAACGATTAAATGAATTTAAATTTGAATTAAGCGGTACAGAGCCCAAAGACCTCCAACGCGACAAATTTCATCACAGCCTCGTCTCAAAGTCAATATTTGTTAATTTTAGATGGCAGCTCATCTTACGAGTACTTCGATTAATGCATACTTGTTAAAGATTTGTTAAGGATTCTTCAATTCTTGTATGTGTTATAAGAATTTATTTAAACATTTAAATTAAAAAATTAAGCATCTGGATTTAGAAGTATTTGCATTGAACCTAGAATAACTGAGCGATATATTGAGAAACAACAAAAATTTTGATTCGGGAACAAATATGACGTAGCTCACGTGATGCAATATTCACTGGTCAATGGTAAACACCAAAAGAACCACATGGCCATTGTCACTTGCTACTAGATGAGGTGCACAAATCGAGTGCACTTAATCCGAAATGTGTGTTACAAATAAATAATTATAATATCATTTAGCGCATTATTAGCTATTCACGACTACATCTTAATCGCCATGCGACCTAAAATAACGTCAATAGATAGATATTTTTATAAACCTATTATAATGCAAAACAATAATTAAGTAAATTTTTGATAAGTGGTAGGTAGGTCACGGCTGATAGCTCAACGCTAGATAAAGCCTAAGTTGTAAGTTTTGTTTCTGATAACAACGCCACATTTTAGTGCCATAAAGTGTTTGATGGAGATGAACGCTTCATTTATATACTAATAGACAGTTTTATAAGGCTCCAGCCACGGCTGCCGACGCGTGCAATCAATAGATTTGGGTTTTTAGGATAATTGACGTATAGGCACCATAGATACTAGACCGGCTAGTCGAACTTAGGTATGTATTCCGGTGAGCGAGATAGGTATATTTTTAATGATCATTTTTATAGCTTGAAAGTTTTTAATGTTAAATGTTGGTGTAGGTACGTGGGGTTCGGTTTCACATACTTTGTTTTACTAATGTTATCTTATACATATAACATCAAAAATCATTTATGTTAGGGTATAGTACATCCTACTATAGTAACGTAGAATAACCCTTAAAGCATCATTCGCAGTTCTGTAGCTCTGTTTGTTTGTTACACTCAATTTTGTCCAAGTTAACGGAACGAAAACGTTATTTGACTCCAAGACATAAAATTCACAAACATCTGTTTTGAAGATAAATTTCAGAGCGATTGAGGGTATTTTTAAATTTGGATTAGAAATTACAAAATCTCAATACAAAGGATAAAATTTTTAATATTTGCCTAAAATAAATTATACAAAGTCAATCATTTTGCTTTGTGAATTCATCAATATTACTGGACCAATTTAATTATTTATTATTCAAGTGGTATTACAGTAGGTACCGAACCCTACGTCACGGTAGTTCGATTCAGACTTGACTGTTCTTTTATATATTATTAACATTCATGTGCACAATTAACGTGCTTGTTTTATATAATATATTACGTGTTTATCGCTATAAGTTTAAATATGTCTAAAAACAAAATTTAAATGTTTGATAACAAAGGTCACCACAAGAAGCATCTTTCATTGATTCGTAGTCAGACGATTTGGCTATGCGCTTGATTTCATAGTGTAAAACATTTTGTGACGGTTAGTCTGGCCTCATATTTGCTCTCGTAGAGTTCATAAAACGATGGGCTCTATGAAACACGGTAACGAGCGCTGGTTATTTCACGATGTTTCCCTTTATTAAGAAGTGGTAATTAATTTGTGATACATAATTCAATACACTATCCCGATAAAGTAGGTGTGCGAGCGGAATTCACCGCGTCGCCCCGTGCGGTTATATAAATGTTTTAATTATGGTTTTAATTATGGTGGTCTTAATTATGGTGCTACGTCCAAGTATCCACTCGCAATGAAATGGTCACTTATGTTACTTGGTGTAAGCTTTTCTACATATATTACAGCTAAATGTAGGCAAACGCAATCGTCACATAACAACTATTTCATTATTTGCGCAATAAAATGGAACAAATTCACTAGAACATCTGTGCAATTGTAAACATCCTTGAAATATTGTAATTTATTTGCAATTTTAAACAGCATTATTTCTATGAAAATATTTTGTTGCATTATATATAATATTAAAAATGAGGCACGTTATCGATAGGTCTATTTGAGGTCAGTCAAATATATAAATGTAGTCCAATTTGAGGTATGTTCGATAAATTAGTAGTTCTATCGATTGCTTCGATGCAGGAAATATCAATTACTCATTACCGTTATCAGCGTTGGTTGGTAATGAACCTTCCACTTGACAAGTATCGGGTTCTACACCGAAGACACTTTACATAACAAATAAATTATACAGTGGCCTTGAATACTTCACAGATGTCTGATACCATACTAGATAATGAATTATATTTGAAAGTATGTCTGGTAGGTATAATATAACGACTCAATAAAATCACTTAAAATATTTAATATACATCCAACTTCAAGGAGGATTGTGTTGGATTGAAGAGACATAGGATACTCGCATCCATACATCCTTCGTGTAGAATATCATCATCTTATTATATCTAACCTCTAAGCTACTCGTATTATAGGTTAATAAGTTCAAGTTGTTACATTATAGTAAACTCATTGCCAGGTTATATATTGAGCGTGACGCGTCATTTTTCGTCCATTCTGTTTGGAAAAATTAACATACATTATTCTTCGTAATATTAACTGCCTAAAACAAACCAATATGTCTGCAACGGGTATAATTAATATAATATAATATAATAAACAATCTTGTTTGAAGTCTTATCATATGGAACGCTTATTGTATAATTGAAAGCCAACTGCCGTGTTGACAGCAGAGTAACTTTCGAATTTCACAAATCAAAATCACTACTGGTACCGTAATAACCAATGAAAAATTAACATAATTTTTACGATAGTAAATGTTAATTTATATATAACACTTAACATTCTCAGTATCAATTAATAAAATTACTCGTTACAGTACAAGAAATCAAAGAAATACTTATCATTCATTAATGGCTTGACGGTCAACACTTCCTTTTCTTATTTCTTGGCTAACAACGCTTCGGTGATACATATAATGTTACTGATGTCCACGGGCGACGTTGAACGTTTACCGTCAGGTGGCTCGTCCGCTCGTTTGTCGGCTATTCAAATTTAAAAAATATTCACGAATAATGGAAAGTGACATTTTGAATCCGCGACACAAATATCAGCTACTTCATCTATTACCTACATTATATATGTAGTTATTAAGTCCTAAAATCAGACCACGCCAGACCATTACTAACTATAGTCAAATTTCAAAACATGACTTCAGCAGACAATAACAATGTTCATTAAGTCATTAATCGAGCTGTAAATTTCGTTAAATATTTTATAACATTATAATGCAGCTAGAAACTGGAAACCTAAACTAAGCGCACGATAAGATATCAGGTAGCCTAGGTCTTTGATAAAACGCTAAATTTACAAAAATATTGATAACGTCAGGCTATCGGTCGCGCCATCCGGCCCCTTCGTCTAACTCCACTTGTGATTAGGTATGTGCTCACTTTTTCCTATTTATATTATATTACATTCTGTATCGATATAAAATGTTATTAGACTGTCGGTAAATCGTCATTTTAAAAGTATTTTGTAAAGAATTCTTATCTCTATTTATTGTATATCTGTTCTTGTTTGTGTAATCCAAGTAACCACAGCAGAGCCATTATTGTTTCCTTTGTCTAAAGTCTACGAATCACTTTAAAAACCGTCGCTACAGAATTCAAACAGACATCAGATAAAATCAGAAGTAAATCTCACCTACAATACTATATGTATAATACTTAAACGGGAATACGGAAAACCTTGAAGCCGGAGTCGCTAGAAAAATTTACAAAGTTAAAAATTAACCTAATTGTCCTTTACACTAACCTAGCCTTATATATAATATTTATTATGTAATGCCTTATACATATCTCAAATGTTTTTATTAGAAAGGATAAGATGCAACATAATGTTAATAACTAGATAGAGTATTTTAATATTTATACATTTACTTAGATTCAGTTTACCAAAAAAACCATTCTTGCACTTACAATTATAAAACGCCATAAGTCTTATGTTATCTAACATTATAAATTGTAATTTAACTGAATCGTTGTATAAAAATGTCTATTACTTATACAAGTACCCGGTAGCTGCATTACACTAGACGGCAGGTATGTACCTGTGAAACACATCAATATTATCCTACTCCCAAACGCTGAGCTGAACTGTATGTTAGTCTAAATTGATTTCTACTCCACTCTTCTCAATCAGTGGCTAAATCTCAACGTAATTACCAAGTACTGCAGTGGAGACACCCTAGACGCCTGTTAAGTCGACTATCTACTTGCAGGTACTCGAACTAACCGCTAATTGCTTAATTAAATCTAAAATAACTACAAAGTCCTGACAGCTAACCTTTGAACTGATCTCTAACGCCCACAATTTTCTTTCCGCCTGGATGAAAGACTGTATACCAACAAAGTTACTTGTTGTTACTCTGAGCGTTTCCTCTAATCTCTTACTAGTACGACACGACCGGCGACAAGACAGGTGTCTCGGGTAGGTTTTTTTTTTTTTTTT
>DWPT01005060.1:0-12583 GCA_018251895.1 Agathymus mariae mariae | reverse complement strand
GTATCACTGACGCGTTGTTGGCCAGGAAATGAAAAGAAGGTAAAAAAGAAGGTACTGGCTCTCAAGCCCCCAGCCGGAACACGACAAGTCGTTTGGCGATTGACTCAAGCAGGAGGGTGGTAGTTAGCCAGACCAAAAATAATATTAAAGACTTAATAATAATATTGATAATATAATCTTAACGCAAAGCCCTACCACCAAGCAGACTGGCTTCTGTCGCCTCTTACGACACCCTGTTCTGCCAGTGTGGGATTGGGGAAAGTATTCTAGGCCGCGCCAATACGGTCAAAAACTGTTATCAGAAAAATACAAATAAGTAATAATTATTGTGTCATGAACTAGCGAACTTCGTTCAGTTTGAACTATATATGATACGATGATTTGGTGATAGGTTGAAAAAATCTAATTACATTAATTAAAACATTTAATTAACATAAATTGAGATACATCTAACCGTCCGTCCAGAATAATGTACCTTTCGAATTGTAAAAGAATCTTCCAAATAGGTGCCATGGTGTCATTAAAACTCTGTCAATAAGGAAGCCCTGTGCCTTGAGATGTCTAAGTATCATTTCATGCAATGCACCTTTGAAGTGAACGTTCGACCTGATGATGCAGAATCTTAGTGTAAATATCAATCTAACACGCTGTCAGAGTTACAGTGATCCAAATTATTTTCAGTTACAACCCAAGTGTGAAGATATGCTGCTAAAATGTGCGTGGGGAGGTGAATTGGTGAACTGTACAAGTATTTTCACGTTACGTCGAACGGTTTACGGCCATTGCTGTGCGTTTAACCACGTCCTAGGGTATGAGTCTCCTGGAAATATTGGAGTTTAAATTTATTTGTTACAAATTAATGCTTGACTATCAGAACGCTTTAGCTCGACTACCTATATTAATCCTGATCGACCGAGTTAAGCAGTTTATGAGGTCGATAGTTGGATCACTTCCTTAAAAGTTAATATACATATCAGCGCTAATTTCCGGGTTACACAATTATATCTTATAGAAACTTTGTTCATCTTTAGTTACAGGTAGGTAATATATATATATATATATAATTTATAGTGTATTTTTTTTACTTCAGCTTATTCCAGTTAATATGAAATTCATCCCGAATAATCTTCTTGAAATACAAGAAAGCACACAATCGATAGCTCATATGGAAACTTACTTCAATATGTTGTTTGCAATAAAGAAAAATTTAATGAACCTCCATAGATTATATACGAAATAGTCACGAATATTTCCTATATGCTGTAAAGTTTAAGGAACAAGTTAGAAATTAGGTAATAATTTTGCTGCAAAAAATTGGAACTAGATACCTATATTTTTTCATAATAGTAAGCTCAAAAGTCTATAAAATAAGCAGGAATAGTTTTTTTTTTTTTTTTAATAAAATTATTCTAAGTTATGTATTATGATTTATAAAACAAAAAATAGTCTCCTACCGAAGCGCATAATGTGATTTGTTATTTTTTTTAATTTACCTTATTTATCGCCTGACGTTTATCCCCAAATTCAGAATTCAATGTTCACGGTATATGCCCGTCATAAGGTCACCTAATTGTAAATGTTTCTATGACCTTTGGATCTGACTACAATCGATAGAGCAGACTACGATCACCTTACGACCTTGAATCACACACTTCATCAACAGATACCTATAGATATACTTATCCATTTTTTACACAGCTATTTTACCGTCTATCCTTAGCAATATTATCTATTCGTAAGCACTATCCAAGTTCAAGCGTAGTTTACTACGAAAAGCTGTTGACATTGTTAATTTTCATGCATAAGATATGTGACAGAGAGAGAGACTTTCAACAACTAATGCTATGCACATAACTTATTTCTTTGTTTACCTAGAAAGGCATCGCGTCGAACCTTTTAAATCTGATTACGTGAGATTTTTATCTCGTATTGGCAGCTCGGCAATCATCCAGCAATGGACCAATCAATTTTATATTTTTATACACATTATTTCAGTTTTTCTTAGATTATTATCTAATCTAAGTTAAAACAAAAATAACAAGTTACAACAAACTTTTTTTTTTTTATCAATTCTTATTCTCTGAACAATAGCCAAACATTATACGTCTATGGATATCCGTTAGAGATATCACTGATTCTTTGTTGGTTCAAATATTTATGGTTACATTGACATATACACAAAAACACATTTTTTTTATTTTCTCCAGGCCAAATAACACACTAGAATCTATAAAAAGGCAAACAGAACCAGGCCTCTCTATGGGACTAACTGTCTTTCTGGATCCAATGGCCGATGATTACGCCTATCCCCTATACAACATGGTCGGTATTGAGGTAAGATTAATAAGTAAATATTTTTCTTGCCAAGAAGTTATGTCCAAGAAGTTACGTTCTTAGGAGCTAATAAACGAGCTGGTGGGCCATCTGATCATCAACAGTTACAGCGGCCAAAGACATTTTTAACACCAGGGGCTTCTCGAACAAGTCGCTGGTCAAGAATAAAGCATACTTACGATATTCGAGTGAAGCAATAAATCCATGGCAGTAAGATATGTTACTATAATTAAAACGATTCGACAACGCAATTATATGGTTATTTACAGGTATTGATATTTGACCCAACACACTTCGCAGACCCGACTGGTGGCCGAGTTATCCAGCGCAAGGTTCAGCCAGACCAGGCTGTGTTCTTCGAAATCCAGTCTACTAAACAGATCGCCACCAAGGAAGTGCGTAAATACTCTTATTCTACGGTAAGACAAATCGTTAACTTAATTAATAGTGTGAAATATGGATTCAACCACGGAATCAACTTACGAACTTAATATAAAAATTTGAAGCTTACGTCCAATGTTATAAAAGGAAATATCGTTAACATATTTCATGAACAATGTCGTAACAAAGTTAGCACTCTCTTTATAATATTAGTATAGATATCTAATATAGCATTGTAATTGAAATTGCACCAACATGTCTGTTATTTTGTATAAAAATATTTTTTAGTGTGATAAAAATTCTTACTGTCATCATCTTTATCACCGCCACGCCGCCTCACCGAACTCGCCTCGGAGTAGTTTGCATTCATCGTGACATCGTGACACGACTCATAACTAAGCCACGAACCTGAATAAAATGGTTTCAGTTAATTTATTCAAGCATTTTACATGGGAAAATAATACACTTTAGTTTAGTTATATACGTGCAACATATATTTGTATTTTCTTCACACATTATTATTAATCATGTATAAATAAGAGATATCATGGATCTCCATAAATTGTCTGAAACTATTGAGTATCAGAAAGAAAAAAGAGTTGATAATTTTAAAATCACATATAAATATTTCAAATAAATCCAGTTATGAAACATAATATAATATTTACTTATATATAATAATATTTACATTGGCAGCCTGAAAATATCGAAAGTCTAAAATTATTTCATATTCATATCCAAAGACGAAAGTCAGTAAAAGATATCCGAATCCAAATACGAAATCACTTCTCCGTTAAATGTTGCAAGACAAAGCTCCATTATGTCCTTATTAGATTATAGAAAAGTTCAACTGAACGCAAACATAATACTTTTGTGCATTTGTAGATTTGTAGCCGCGTCCGGGCAATAAAGAAGACATACAAATAAAATGTTACTTAAAAAAATACTGCTGCGTATTGTTTAGATTCTCATAAGTCGCGATCGGAATTAGTCAATGGAACACATTTACATAAAATTCGTTTATTTTACAATTCCAAAAAAAGCATCCTCATATAACTTTAAGTCGGGATCACGCCCTGATAGAATTTTGCAACCAAGACGCGACGCGGCCGGCACGCTCGCCCGGCAAAAACCGGCCCATTGTGAGGAACACCGACGATGACAGAGAATTCCACATGACATATTTCAGTTGGATTGTTTTTAGTTAGTTAATATTAACAGACCGCCATTAATACGATTTCGAAATAGCCTCGATGATAAAGCAGTTAAGCACATTTTTTTATTGAAATTCTTGGTAAATAAACAACGGCAAAACGATCGCGACTGCTTCGAACTTCGAAGGGCTATTTGATTTGGTCCTATGTTAAGATCTTTCATCATCGCAACACGCGCCGATGTATCGTCACATCAATTGCATACCTGAGAATTTTCTGCGATTCGATTTTCAAATTTTTTTTTATCACGCATGTAAATAAGGGATGAATGACCTTCCAAGATAGTTCCAGATCGCTATGATCTATAGTTTAACAAAGGATGTGTAAAATAATAATAAAGGATGTGTAAAATTTAATTTATCTAATTTCATTAATTTTTTTTATTACATATACTTTACTTTCTTTATCAATTTATTACCAGCTTACCAACACGTATGAATCCAGGGTATGATCACAAAAAGCAAGATAATCATAATCAAGTGACACCGACAAGTGACATCCAACTAGAAATCCAACGCATGCGACACATTTCCTTGAACCCGCTTCTAGATAGATTGATGTTTTTAATTAGACATAAAGCAGCAGACGGAAATATTTTTTTAAAGCATTCTCACCACCGAGTAGACGTGTTATTAATTGGAATTATTGAAATCCCGCGGTGGAAACTCGGGCTTCGTGAGAATTTTCATGATACATTGCCGAAGTTCGATTTTAGCTTTCATTAAACTTCTCTAGTTACGTGTATATGATTTGACCAAAATGATCTTAATAAGTGCTAAAACTTTATAGTGAATATTAATTTCTTAGCGCAGTTGCTAATACTGTCGTGAACCAAGTTTATTCAAATAACCCTGTGTAACGTTAAGAAGCTCTCGATGACTGTTAAAACCGAAGTGTTCAAGCTCATTACTCAGAAATATATATTTAATACATCACAATTTTTTTATTTATACATGTATGACCGTTGTGATCTCAAATAGGTAGTTCTTAGTTTGCAGTTATACGACTTTGTAGCTCGGTTCGCAACCGTGACTACTGAGCTAGGGTCCTGGGTTCGATCCCATGCTGGGGCAAAAATTTATGTGACAGATAAGTATAAATTATTCGATGTTTAAATGTTGTCGTCGTTACACTTCGTCGCTTACACCTTTGTCAGCTGTTACAATTAAAAATAATCGATTAGAATCCTCTCGATATAGAGAGAATCATTACAATTGAGACAGCGAAGTCATCATAAAGAAAGGTCATGGGCAAAACTTTTCCGAAGTAAGGAAACCTTTTTATACAAAGTGCTTTGATTTGCGATTTTAATTATTCACTCATAATTGCAGAGGAAATGTCTTTTCCATGATGAGAGCAAAAAAGATTTCGGCCGTATGTACTCCTACAGCGCCTGTATTGTCAACTGCCGGATCAGGACGGTGCAGTCCCTCTGCAAGTGTACACCCTTCTATCTCCCGAGCGACCGCCGTCGACCCATCTGCACGATCAACGACCTTAAATGTCTTAATAAATATAAAGGTAATTGATACAGTGTAGGATTTAGGATATTTAGTACTTTTTAAGATAATATTTCTGATAGTAGAGGACATACCACTGGTGTCTAAGAACTCGGAATTGGTGTCAATTGAATTCCGTAAATTTATCTGGCTACTATAAATTACACTCTGTGCAAGAGATCTGGTAGTAAGGTTAAGGTTCACGTGTTTCGGTTGTAAATTTGGAGAAAGTTGGAACTAGCTAGGAAACCTATTTATATGTTTATATATATATATATATACATATATATTATTATTAATATAAAATAGTATGCTATAAATAAGCAAGAAAAAAGTTAAATGATATTATGTCAATCATGTTCAAGAGTCGTACAAAGTTTCCAAATTGCACTTATATTTGTTATGAATTCTAATAAGTTTGTTTACGTTTTTAGAGAAGCTTATCTACATATTTCCAATGGGTGCTGACAACATTGAAGGGCTAGAAACAGAGGTGCAGGACTCCCTCCACTGCCCAAACTGTCTTCCTGACTGCGAGCTGACCCAGCACTCCACAAAGCATTCTAAAATACCCATTAATGACCCGCCATGGAACCATAAATACTTCAAAGATTCATTATTGTGAGTCCCGAGAACCTTTTAAAAAAAATGCTAATAGTGTGTCTTAACACAAAACTCACTTTGTAATTGAGATCTGGAGCGTAGGCGTTCACGTAGTGCGAATGTGGATCAGTGACCAACACTAGAATCGAAAATTCTTTTGCACCACAAATGTTTAGGAAACGATCATGTCGTTATTAATTAATCTATATTTTCAATACTAAGTGTAAATCGTGTAAATTCGACTTTGTTACATAAAAAACTTGTTAGATAGCATTTAAGCAGGAGGTTTATAATTAATTTCGTAAATTGTTCAATTTTATAAGATGTGTCAATTTGATGCATACGTTTGTGGGGAGGTCAAGGCCGCTACGACCCTCCTCCCTCTACCGTGCCAGCTCCGTCCTGGCTTAATGCCATTATTTATATAGCGATTACAACCAGCTAGCACGATAACAATTAGCCAATCGGTCCGTATGACATACGAAAGCGCTCAAAAAATTTTGCCACTAGTAAGTAATCAACCTAAATTTAAGAACGTACTTAATTTGTTTCTATACATTACATTTATATGTGATTCAAAGCAGTTGGATGATATTTATGTTTTATTTTTATTTTATATAAAGCGGACATCTGAACATGTCCAAAAAATGCTTCCTAAGCATTTACCAGTCTACAAATGATGGTGTGCTTAATCGTTTGGACGTTGTATCCTACTGGTTTGAGATATTAAGTAAGTATATCACACAAACATGTCTTTAACATTACTTAATAATACACTTCAAACGGAAATTTTCACAAGTGTTTTTTTTTCTTACAGGCAATGTTGGTGGGTTTTGCGGAGTGCTACTAGGAGTTTCTATTATACCTTTATTGGAGTTAACTTATTTTGGGATAATTCGATTTCCTACAAGGGCCGTACAATTTTATCTTGATTATAAATAAAATACAAGATTTTTTTATATTATATCACTGTTCTACCGTTAACTCCAACTGTCATTATTACCATAAAATTCATAGAATCGCCTTATTAAAAAAAATGGGATGGGTTGGTTATAATATCGATTGTTACTTTTACCAGTCAATAAATATGGAAAAATGCAATTATAAAAAAAAACTAAATAAACTTTTATTATTCCTCATAACATATACATTTGAAAAATTCATATCTTATTAACATAACTAGATTAGATTAGTCTTTGTCAAGATTTAAATTTATATTACTATATGTATATTAGATTTATTATTACAATTCCAATATTTTATTATTATTATTGTCATAATTATTATTTACTAGTATTCTCACAATAAATTCGTCAAGTTGAAATTTCAATTTCAAGTATATTATTGAAATATCAAAAATTTATATTTGTTGTTGTTTTAGTTACTTTACAATTACTTTTCATTTTAATTTAATATAAATTCAGTTATTGTTTGGTCGCATAATTTAGTTGAATTGGAATATATATACAATTTAAAATTATTACATTTAAAAATTTTACATTTAAATCAGCTAGTCTTCGTCACAACGACCGCCTAAAGCGGTAAAAGCCATTTCTCGCCAATGATCTCTGTTTCTAGCTGTTCTTGTCCAAACTTTACCAGCCACTTTGGTGATGTCATCGTCCCAACGTTTATATAGTCTGCCTCGTTTTCTTTTAAATTCCAAAAGAAACCAATTCGTTACAGTGTTTGTCCATCTTTCGTATTTTAGTCTTTGTATGTGAACTGCCCATTTCCATTTCGCGCGTAGTATATATTTTGTAATATCCTTAACTTTGGTTGTTTGTTTTATTTTATAGTTTTTAATTTTATCTTTAAGTCCAATTCCTAGATAATTTCTTTCTTTGTGTTGTTCCAATTTTGTTATATGTGTTTTAGTTATCGACTAAGTTTAGCAGGCATATGTAAATAAAAAATATTCGATATATTGGAAAAATGCAATTAATAAATTAAAATCAATCATTAAACTATTTTTAATTATTATATAATAAAAATATATTTGTGTAAACTATAGTTGATGTCTAATTTGGTACCTACTCCAATTTTACCAAACATTTTCGGAGATAATAATGGCTTCCTTAACTTAGAACATACGCTATGTTTTATCACAATATATCAAAAGTGTCATGATGTTACTGTATCAACGTAATTATGTGCTCAAACAATCTCATTTGTAGCAAACCTCAATTGTAGGTTACGTGCACATTGGACAGCATATACAAATTACTCTGTGCATTGAAATACGGCACATACATATTGAAGTTAGAATATAATTTAAATGGTGTAGAGTAGGGTCAGTGTCAGGGTCTGATTAGAATAGCCAATTTTTATAAGTTTCAACTTATCTAACATTAACATACGTAGAAAAGTTACTCATCGATAAGATATTAATAAACATCGCTTTTAAAGTTGGCCCAAATGGCATCTTCACTTTCACATTATCATTATAACAATTCGTGACATTGTTAAATAGGTGAGTCCTAACAAAATGAGAAAGATTAATACTCTAGTCATTCATCCTTCGTTCGGCAATCACAATCAATAACTATGTATATAGAGCTATATTTATAGTATATCTCTGTCTATCTATGTATTTGGTACGGATTACGTGTAATTCATGGAAAAGCTATTTTAATGCAACCCGGGTAGGTTACGTTAGATTAAGTGGTATTGGGCAAAACATAGAACCGCTCTTCCTAGATAGCTGAGAAGACAAAAGAGCACCCGTGACTCCGACAAAAAACATCACGGAGAACCACAAGTGGTGGTATTAGCCGGTACAAGTTGTGTGCCATAACGCCCCCATAATATACAGGAATCCACGAGAATTTTACCACTCTTTTTTCCGAACCTGTAATACTTGTTTGATTATTTAATTAAGGTTATAATTAAATTGTATACAGTGTTTCTTTTATGTAACAAACGAGCCAAAGAAACGCATAATGAAATTGTAACTTGATATATAAACTTAATTAGAAAAGGTTGTAATTATAAACTTTTTTAATATGTTCCCGACTTATTTACAAAAAAGGTAATAGCAATTTCCTCCCTTTTTCTTACTATAGACCCGTTAACGATGACTTTACAAATTTGTTGTCTATGGAAACGAGATCAGCAGGATAAAGATTCCGAATCGCCTTTATAGAAAGTAAACTTTATTACACTGACCCATTCTGTGCGTAAATGTTTCATGCACAGAGTTATTCACATCATATCATGCTGATTATTGCATATGGTAATATCTATTTTTTTTGCAGATACTGCTTACATTAAATAAAAACTAAAAATAAAGCATAAAAATAATTCTATCTAAAATAGTAATGTTACTGTTCTGAATTCTGTTCACTCGTATATATGGTATCAAAAACTCTTTTTATTCCGAGAGCTCTTCTGTGCAAACTTTACGAAATAGAAGGCATACAATTTTTTTTTAACCCAAGCAATTAGAAAGTGTTACTTTCCGGGGATGCGCGAGAGCGGGGATGGTGAATGCTCATACATGTCAGCGTAACCGACCACGCTGGTTATGTGGAACTCACTATTAACCTAGATGCCTACCCACTACACATCACCTGAAGTTAGCTTTGTTCTTGCGGCTTAGGTATAAATCAGTAGAGCAAAGTATCGATTATAGTACTTTTGTGGTGTGATATTAGTGGCTTTAAGCCATACATCTCTTTGAGTACAAGCCTCCTAATGCAACTTAGTAATGACGACTTTTATATTTGTTCGATTCTGTACAAAATGTGAAGACATTTTGAATAAAATAAAATGTTTAATACAGTTTTTAATAACGCCAGTAAGAAAGAGTAGGAATCTTTTACATATCGAAATATGTGAAATGTAATAGGTCGAAACCTTATTCTCAGTCTACAAATATTCCACTATTTGTGTAAAGTAAATAATTATACAATTTGATTTAAACGCTCATACAAGACTTATGTTCATAAATAAGAACTGTTAAAACGGACCTGTTAAATTGGGATTTGTAACTACCTATATCAGCTCACAGGCTATAGATACAATTAATGTTCTTGTATGATACATATATATAAATATATAAATTTATTCTGTGGTTTATGCCAGATTATAATAATGTAACATTTACGAAGAGTGCCATTTGATATTAAAGTAGTTTTAATCAGTATTTATTTACTATAAATATTAATATTTAAAAATGTATATATATTGTCTTTTCTGAATTTTATATACACTTAACTCATTCACTTGGTAAGTTTCCAAAATGTCGTAATAGTTCAAGCGATTATATAATACCAACTTCTCTCCTCATATTGTGTTTGTAATATCTGTTGCTAGCGAGTGAAAATTTAAGTCACAACCATTTCCAAGAATGCACGTCAGTTATCATCTGTCAAAGAGGCCGTGGCAAAGTTGGACAAAGATTTGGAGTCGCAATAAACGGCTTTACGTTACAATGTCGGCTAATTTACCACCCGGAAAAAATGACGGTGAGTGCAAGAAGTTAAGGCGTAGTATATTTATGAAGACAACATATTATTTTATGTTTTAATTACATTTTAGGAGAAGATCCCGCGGAAGGGTCTGTCCCGCCAAATCCTATAGAAAGCCTTGGGTCTCGTATTAGAGATCTAGATGTGGATTCTATTCGACGTTACTTGGCTCAAAAACTTGGTTTCTATGAGCCGGCGGAACCCTCGGCTCCTACAGAAAAAGTTTTGGATGAAGTAAATTTGGATGGTATAGTAAAATGGATAAAAAATGAGAGGTGCAAAAATGTGATAACATTATCCGGTGCTGGAATATCTACAGGTAAGGGTTGTCAATTTTTTTTATATAAATGTATGATTTTGAAAATCAGTTAGAGCAATCTTAACATTGTTTTAGCAACACAATTGTTTATATAAGGTTGCCAGTAGCACAAATAAAGATTGTAGCAGTACATAAAAGTCCTATTGAGGGCAAGTTCAACAAACCAATAAATAATAAAGAAAATCCATATTAATACTTCTAGATTAATACTTCATGTGGTGGGTCATCATTAAAGTACAAAGGTCAATTGTAACTAACTAAAATAGACAATTTTGTGAGTGGTTAGTAATTGGATTGCTGATACATTCTTTACTAAATCTGTGCTATGGTGGCTCATCCATCTATCATCGGTCCCAATTGCCACTATTAGAAAGTACTTGGAGGCTTTTATGAATACATAAGAACTTTCAATACACAGGTTGGTCACTTCCCCTTCACCAGTCTACACTACTGGTGCTAGAATGTGCTCTAGAGCTCTTTAATAACAGACATAGACCTAAGTGTTGCAGTGACCCTTATCTCTAAGTCAGCTTGATGTCTATACCATATATAAAATTAATATTATTCAATAATTAATATTTTATACAATAATCTTGATAAAACCAGATGTCAAGTCAAGATACCTACAACATAACCGAAATCATTCTCAAGATAACTTTTTTAAGAAAAAATAATTAATTAAAAAATAGCCTTGTAATTAATTATTAAAAAAATTATATTACTCTGTGGTAAAATAAATACATACTCTCTATTAACTGTCAATTAGATATTGTTTCCACTTTCCCATATTAGTGTTATAGAGTGTGAATAAGTGAAAAAAGAAAATATTTTAATATAAACAGCAGCACCTATTTGAAAAATTTAATTACCATTTGAAAGTTAACTGTTCAGATTGGACATAGGCTATAATATCACATGTGTATATATGAGACATTGCTAGCTATACTCAGTTTGTTCTGTATTCTTTAGAAATCAGTATGGCTTATACCTATGCAATATCTTTCTACATAAATAATTGTTCAACCCATACAAAGTTGGGGGCTGTTAGTAATAAATAAAAATATTTGTTTGAATTGTGTGATATTTTATATTTCAGCTGCTGGCATACCAGATTTCCGTAGCCCTGAAACTGGCCTCTACCACAACTTGCAAAAGTACAACCTACCAGAACCACAGGCAATATTTGATATCACCTTCTTCCGTCAGAACCCAAAACCTTTCTTTACATTGGCAAAGGAGTTATTCCCAGGGAGTTTTAAACCTACTATCTCACATTATTTTATTCGACTGCTCCATGAAAAAGGTAAAATTAACTTTAATGAAAATTACACATTAGTTTGCACTTGTTTAACCCTACTGATGATGTATCTCTTAGATGTGCTTATTTTTGTTACTTCTTAGCTCAGATCTATGTTTAATTGACTCCATATCTTGATGTAATCAAAATTTCGCGTGTTTTCATGTTTCATGTTTTCATGTTACGTGATTTCATGTCCCTCATATAACAAGTGTTTTCCCCCTATATAGTGTGGATTCTCCATCTTATATTTTTGTACTGTGAAATATGTTTGTGTGCTTCATATGTATATGCACATACTGCAACCACTTGTCCAGAGTATTATACAATCACTTGAATCTTATTATATACATAGAACACTTGAACTTATATTGAAAAATTTGAATGCAATCCAGATATTAAATTACCTGAGATGTGGAAAGATTGTACTGTTTTAAAATACAGATGAATTAGGAGATATGCTC
>DWPT01005059.1:0-12583 GCA_018251895.1 Agathymus mariae mariae | reverse complement strand
TTTTGGATTTATATTTCTTATTTAATTATTAACACTAATCAAACTTTCATGACAATGTTATCTTTTTTCAAAATTAATGTCTGTATCATAGAAATGGTAAATTAAAAAAATTATACATCACGTTAATTTATTTTGCTTTAAATAATACCGTATACATCAACATCATATACCTCAGTTACAAAATCTCAGGCTTACTGATATTTCTTATATTACTGCAAATAAATCGCCCTCATGGGTTCGTTTCGAGGAGTGCTTTAAGAGCAGTGAGGAGGTGAGGACCGAGCGAACGAGCAAATGCATGTTTGCGTTGTATTTTGTGAGGAGTTTCGTGAAGGTTCGAAGAAAATAATAGCGGCCATAACAACGAGCTTCTCTTAAACTACCTCGAGCTCAACTCGCGTCCTTATTATATCTTGATTAAAAGGGCGAATATCGCTTAAATATTTGTTTTATTACGTGTGTCATGTTCTATTGGTTTCCGAGAATAATTACGCGAAAGACGTAGAAAGTTCTTGAAAGCCCGGAAATCCTTATAGTATATAAAAGTTATAGAGGTAACTGATGTCTGTGTGAAATAATAATGTTATGGAACTTGTTTCATTGCCAAGCTACTCGTAAAGATACATTTAACGATTACACTTTGAATTTACATCAGTTTTCATAAAATGTACAAATTGAAAGATGTGAAACCCGACAAATGTAACCAATATACTCTAGCAAACAATAATACGTTCAGTTTACGTCCTAGGCTTTCACGGAATAAAATATTTGTCTTGCACTAGAGTCTACGTACTGCGTTGAATGCGGTATGCTTTTTCAATCTGTTTCGAGGGGCTGATTCTTGGCATACAGCTATTAAAAATATGACAGCGCTCGATTGAAATGACTTGTGTGAATAAATTACAGTTATGTATAGGTGTGCTAACAAACCGTTTGTTTGTTATAGAGACGTTTGTTGAGACTCTTGGCAGTTAGAGGATTGCGATAAGTCATTAATTTCAATGTCTTAATATGCATGTATATTTACAACCGAAAATCCTAATTAAGGAACTTTAGATGTAATCTTAGAAATAAGTATGTATATACATTTGCAAATTGCTACTGTACTGTAAAACACTAAAACACAAAAATCATCAAAATCACAAAATTATCTCTTTGTACTACGTATTATTAATAGATTTTAAATTTTTAATCATGTAGGGATTCGGTCAATACTCGCTGACACACACAATTTTATGTTTCTTGTTTCAAATTCAAGAAACCATCGAACTTTGTTGTTGCCTTAATTAGTTTGTGTTATCGATGTAAATCTCTATTAAATTTATACAACAATTTCAAAAATAACATCGTTAGAGTATTTGCCTTTTGGGTCGCCTTAGACGATTAAGATCGACCAATCATAAGAAGTAAACTGCAAACCGAATCAGCAAATCAAATTTGCTTGAGATTCCTCAGACCCCGTTTGTTTGGATGTAAAGTGTAATGGATGAGACATGAGTGCATTTGTTGAACAAATGAGCGTACTGGTAAATTGTACCAACTACATTTAATTTTATGCTGTATTCGAATATATTAAGCGTATTAAACGTTTGAACTAGTCACGAATTTGTATGACATGTTATGTTTGTATGATATATATGTTGAATAATTACTGTACTGATCAGGTACTTTATTTATATTTAATATACACGAATCCAAGGAATAAGTGTTTTTGTTATAGGATATGATAGCGATAAAGCTATGTAAACACAATAAATGCAGATGAAATTATAATAACATTCAAGTAATACGTTGTCACAAGAACGCTTCGGTCCCTGACGTTATGATTGTATGAAAAAACTTAAATTAATTCAGTTTTACTTGCAATCTCAGGTAGCTTTACGTCTCATTCGCTTAGCGAAATAGCGTGCACTATTTTGCAAAGCGCTAAATTATTCAAATCCATTTGCAGCGAGATTATGCTTGTCAGCGTTAAAGCAAAAGGCGCTTCCAGTGAAACAATTCATCTTGATTATCTATTCTTAGTATTCTGCAGACAAAGTGTTCAAATTTAAATTGGAATCCAAGTCAACATAGTCGGTTGAGGCTCTTAATTTCGATTTACATTCTTAATAATCTCTTTCCGGTGACCTGATACTATTCCAGCTTTTTAAAATTTAATTTCCGGAAATGAGTTCTACTCAAAAAAAGCTCAGGCATTATTGGGCGCGCACCGAGCCGAATACTATATCATTCTTACTTCGTAACAACGGTTAATGATTCGTTTTCGTTGATTGTCTATAATTTTTTCTCGTTTTTTTTAAATCTCTGAGAATCATATCATCTCCATTGTACTATTTTGGGCAATTTCTTGATTAAATGACTTGTCTGTTCTTCTTTGCTAATATCCTATATTTTTTAATATTTCAATATTCAAATTAGCCAAAACCTGAATCAAGTAACCGTTGCCGGGCGGTAAACAAAGAAGAACCTGAGGGTCCTTCGACGACGATAACAATGAATCTGGAAAACTAGTCTCCAGTCGAAATTAGTGAATGTTTATGGATATAGTGTGACACATATGGATGTAATGTGACGTTGTATTAGTTTTTGTGTTCTCTTCAGCAAGTCCTTTCATTTGATACCCATACTCTGATAGTGTAGAAAAATAACTAATCCGGCATCTTGGATGATTCACCATAATGGAATTATATTAACGTTACAAATTGTCGTCCAAACTAAGCCTGTATACCAAATTTCAGCTCAATCAGTTAAAGATAACTGATTTAAAATTCAGTTGCAAGCTTCCATCCTGCCAAATGTAAGTAACTTTGCAAGTCAACATTTTAAAAACTTGTAAAATAATACTCCACAAGCTTTTATGATATTTACAACATTGATAAGTGCCGTTGATATAGCAAGGTTAGTAATAAACATAACACAGAACGGTCATTTGATATCGCGGTAAATCAGACCGAATGTAACTCAATACCCGGTATCTCTCATGTTGATGCTTTGGAATCTGCTCACTACGTACGTGAGATGATGCGTTGCTG
Source organism: Agathymus mariae mariae (assembly GCA_018251895.1). Lineage (NCBI taxonomy): Eukaryota > Metazoa > Arthropoda > Insecta > Lepidoptera > Hesperiidae > Agathymus > Agathymus mariae. The sequence continues at coordinate 9,548 of DWPT01005059.1, read as the reverse complement.
TGAACGTGATTCAGTGGAAATACCACAAACCATATAACATGTAGTCAATTAAATTGTTTAAAATAGTATTTGAAACGCTATAATATTAATTTGATAGCGCATCGTGTCAAATGTCGACTAAACTTCCGGAATATCTAAGTGAAGTAACACGGAATGCTGGGGAGGCGGCCATTACAGAATATGGACAGACTTGTCATTGTATTGGCGTGTGCCGCACATGTTCTTCGAACGTCGTAATAGTCATACGAAGTGTTACTGTCTGTAACGTCATCATCAGTTTGTTATCAGTGAATGTTAATTATTAGTGGTGAATGATAAAGGATCTCTTTAACTTTATAAACCTTGGTCTTCTTCCCTTTCAACCCCCATAAGAACATGATGGCTTCCACTAATAATGAATATGATTTAAATTTTATTGCAAAGCTTCCGATAAACACTGTAATAACTTAATAAATAACTCCAGCATTAACTAAATGTTGAGGTTAAGGTCAATTTGACCCAGGTTTCAACTCTTGAGTTGAACGAGACTTTCAAATCTGCAGTAATATTTGTATATACAAGAGTTGGGACGCTAGATATTGCTTTAGAAACTACAAAACCAAACGAGGAACTCACAACTAACGAACTTAAACTAAATACAAGGCGCTCAACCGGGCTTTCAAAGGCAGGCGATCTGAGAGTTACGGCGAATGCAGCCACACCCACCGCTTTAGTACTTAGAGAGTGCAGCGAACAGGAATCTGGCTAGACGCATGATCCTTTGTCAATTAAGCAATGAATATATGTTACTCTTTTTAAGTTAAGATTGTTTTTTACCAATTAAGTATGTATATATATTGTATATGTGACAAGGTAATTATCAACTTTGTGGACTATGGTTGTAACTTCTCTCATTCTTAGAAGAGATCATTGTCCAAGAGCGTGTTTGCTAAGGTCGTCATGACGAACCTCGTTACGAATGTCTCGGGCTGGCGGCTATTGTTAAGGGTTGTAGTATTAATTACTACGTTAGATATAGGGCTCTATCCAAGGGCCAAAATTATATCCAATTTAAAAGTCCGTTCTAAATGACGATACCAGAATGGCTTAATTAGCAAGATTTCTGCTAAATATCGCTTAGAATTTATAATGGATTTAACAATAAGATAAATATCACGTCAACGAACGTTGAAAGAAACGTTGATGAATATTTACAATTATTCTTAAAATACATATAGTAAATTTATCAATCGACTCGTTTGAAGTCGGTTTCACATGTCTGAGAATCCTTGTCAGCATCAAGGTGGCTCCACCGGTCTCTGATCAGCACACGTACAACCGGGTACAGTTTATAGGACGCAGAGTCTTTTATTTGATTGGTCCATCTGGCTGGTAAACGACCGCGCGATCTTTTGCCTTCGATAATCGCCTAATAGTAGATAATACAAATTATCACAACATAAATGGAAGTAGTACAATATACAATTAATAATTATTGTGATCGTTGTCATTTTGACCCGATGGCGTCATAACGTTGATAATGACTTAAATTGACATCAGTAACTTTTAAATTATGTGCATACTTAAATTCATTATTACTTGGTTCGGTAAAGGAAAAGTTCTCTACGATATTCGTAAAGGTGTGTAAAACATGGCCAGCGTGGCGGACTTGTGAGATAATTATGGGTTTTAATAACGCTGACGGTTTTACCATTTTTATATGATTCTTACAGCAATAAAATGATTATCTAGTCATGATGCATACGAAATAAAAAATTCAAAGTTATCACTGGAGCGCAAGCAATCAAAACTCGAGATAGAATTGCTCATGTCGGCGTGGTTAATAAATTGTTTAGGAAGTTAGGCAGGATATAGCGAGTTGGCTGGTTCGATTCAGGAATTGCAGGCTTTGAGAGTCTACAAGTTGAGGATAGTTGGTTGAACTTCCAGTTATCGGCTAGAATTGTTCGCGGTGTAACGCGTACAGTTCTCCTTCGGAATAATGCCGGGTTTAGGGAGTTTTGCAATGTTTTGTACTGAAAATACACTTTCGATCCCTTAGCGTTGTGGTGCTATAAACCTATACCACATATTATAGTATAAACTGATAAGAAATGATATTATTGTCTAATAAGAGTTATTCTAAGATCAAGATCCCTCTTTCTAGCCTAGGTTGTCCTTGTTGGATATAAGCATCTCACAAGATGCATAGATGCGCAGATAGTTCTCTGTATAGAAAGAAAAACCACAACGAAATGTTTGATTCACAGACTTGTAGCAGATTTGCCAGGACATTGTCCCTTCAGTTGGCTTGTTTTTAATACTATGACACTTTTTGTTTTTTTTAACCAATTTGCTCTTCCCGGATCATATCAATGAAAGATATACCGAGCGCAAATATTTTCATAGGTTATCGAGCGACCTGGGCTTATCTATTGGCCTCACCTCGTCTTAACAACCGTTTATAATTCGAATTACACTGGCTTGTTAGCATTCAAAAATAAAATTATCCCTTGTCATTAAAAACCAGAGAGAAGGGTACCTTATGTATTTGATGTCACAATTATTTGTGGAAATTGATAGGCGTAAAACATATAAATTGGCATCCATAACATACATGATGAGGATACGAAGATGAAAATTGGAGCTCCCAACGGCACCATTTATGTTCAATGCGATTGTAGTCACGTTGTTTTCGCGTTCATACCACGTCCACGCCATGCGCCATTCTTTCCTCCTTTGTACCTTTTAACTAAAACTTTCGACTCTTTTATTTTGCCGGCTAACACGTCAAGTTCGACGTAATAATGGATACCAGGACATTTATTTTAAAAATATTTTATAATATAGAACTCTAAAACACTAGACTACGAAGTTACTTGTCCCTTTTAATATGCATAAATGCAAATATAATCTTTGTTCTTGATATATATTATTACTTGATATGTATATTATCACTGTATCATTTTTCAACTTTTTTTGCTTACTAGAAGAAGTTTTTGACTAGAAATAAATAATGCTTATATTAACTTTTCACACATAATTTTTTATCGCGTGTATAAATAAATAAACAAAAATAAAACAAATAAATGCTAACATTCACATAGGAATAATGCGTGGTGTGTTCAGTTCACCCGGGGCGACCTGATGCAGTAAGTAATTTTTACCTAGTTATTATTTGCGCGAGAACAATGGGTCTGCACCAGTTGCCTATTAAATGCTTATCTTGAGCTTCGGGGCTACTCGGCGTGCGGTACAAGGCTTAAGTTATCTGACGAAAAATATCGACTCTACCTCTAGTTAGTTTAATCGTAACTGCTTTAGATCAGCTAGAATATAAATTAATAACTCGATTAATCACTCGAATTAATCATTCGATTTTCTTGATAAAAAAGTTATTATTTATGAGACATATTTTTTCTTATCGATAACCCTAAAACTCGTTAATAGCTACCGAACAAAAGAAAAATAAAGAAAATCGATTAAAAAGCAGTAGAGAAAAGAATATAATGGTTTCTCTTCACATATTAATATATAGATTCATTTAAATAAATGGATGACATTCAAACAATAATATCTTTGCGGAAATTTTCTTAAATAAATAATTGTCTGTGTCGACTAGGAAGCCAGGTTTATAGGCAGAGACATTATAAATTGGTTTATAGTAGTATAAATGTCAACGTATAACATATATGTGGACTTGATAGACTTGAAATACATGCTCCACTGTTCACCCATGCATTGTGGCAACACGTAATTGCGCACCTTTGGCCCAGCTTCTCCGCCCGCATCTCGGTGATCGAGTGCATCATGCACTTGTGCATTGATTTATGGAACAGACGATCATTGTTTCATCGGTCTATGCAGTGGGCAGTTCGATCGAGGTGCAGTTGTTGGAATATCTTTTACACTGAACTTACGTATATATTTTTCTGTAATAAAACTTGCTGTGCTCTTTGCTCTGTTTTCGTAATAACTCGGCTGTATGAATAGCAAGCGATGAAAAGTAAGTCATTATCAGTTCATAATTTTCGGTACGAAGGTAAATAATTTTTATTATATATATATATTGCTATCCACAGAATTAACTCAATTGAATTGTAGCATCTTGAACAAAAATTTTGTATTTTAAAGTTTTTTGCAAATTTCTCGTTAATACTGCTGCAATATAGCATATTTTTTAGTTTTTATTAAATATCTATATTAATATTATAAAGGGAGAGAGAGAGAGAGAAAGTGAGAGAATTTTGTTAGTTTGTGTGTACTGGAGCGTAAACTCCGAAATTATGGCACCTATTTAAAAAAATAAACCATATAAGTCTGTAATTGTTCAACTCTAACGAAGTCGAGGCGCGCCACTACTAATGTATACAGCGGTAACCTTGTTTGTCTTAGAAGATACACCAACATCGTTCTCGTTTCACGGCTATTGCTACGTCTCCTTTGAGACAAGATTATTTTTCGTAATATAAGGCAAAGGTCATAAACTACTCACATTAAAAGCAGCTTTTTTTATTTTTGAGGTGCAGCAATTTTCTTAAGGCCAACTTATAATAAGGCGTTAAAAGATTGTAGCTAGGTTAATACTTATCGTGGGTTATGTGACCTCTCACATGATGTGTCGAAAAGCCAACTTTTTAGTTAAATAATGATAGTTTTTGAATCAACTATGAACACGATTATTTTCTCATAACTCTGTCTACCAAGCTAAGGTTTACATTTTAATTAGTGCCTCTGTCAGCCATAAGGGCCATGGAAAAGATTTTGCTCTTGGCTGTTGTCAATGTTTTATTTGTGTGTGAGCATGCTATGAGCACATTAGTCCATGATTGTGCATGCGTACGAATTTAACTAATACAAAAAATACGAGCAATATAATAATGTTCATAATCCTTACAGCGACAATGAAGTTAGTTTTCCCTTTTATTTATTTATCTGTCCATAATTCTGTTGTAGTTGGCGAGTTTTTATATTTAAACGTTCATTCATACACTGTCAGCTATTCCACTCTCTTTTTATTTTTCGTTATATAAAAGTAAAATTATGAATTCCTTTAACATTCGCCGTCTTTCATGGTAAACGATAATAGCGATGAATAGTATAGATTTTTTTATCGCAGAAGCAGCGTAAAACAGATTTTTTCATTTACAGCTACAAAGCATAAAAGAAATCCTGAGATTTAGGATGTATTTAAGGGACTGTATCCATGAAATATTTAACCTACTCATGTCTTTATCTGCTGATCGCCGGGTGAGGCTACTGCGCCAACACGCACTTTCTGGAGATGACTGGTCTGTGTACTGTCTAAAAGAATTCCTACGGACCTTCTGTGATGTTACGAATGAACACGGATAGCGATAACAACTTACATTGACGTGGCTTGTCGGCTCGTTTGTCCTTTATTAAATTTAGAGATATACATCCCTGAGGCTTATGAAATTTACTTATGAATATCCTAATCAGTTTTATGAAGGATGCGTGCGCGCACTACACCCCAACTAACTTTCAATGTAACCTGCTCCACAAGAAGCGAATTTTATTTTACATATTGACATAATGCATTTTTTCTATTTATATTGGAGTCTCGAGAACACATATCCATTGCCCCCGAAATTGCTTAACTCGGTCGATCATTAATTTTTGAACTAAACTCTGTTAATGGTGAAGGGTTTAGAATTCAAAGTTAAATCTTTTGTTTGCATGAAATCTATTCGATTTCTAAACAAAATAGATAGACACGAACTTATATTCGCACTGTCAAAATGTAACTAGGAGTATCTCAATACCACTGCGTCAAACCAAAGTTAATTTTGGTTCGAGTTTTGTTATTTCCTGTTTCGGAACTTGCTTAGCTGCATCGTTACATGATAAAGGAGTTCTAATATAATGGGTATTAGATTTAAACTTCCTTGACTGCAATACAAATATATTTGACGAACAGTTGTCAATCATTTTCATACGTCATAAACTTTAAATGTTAAGAAATTAGGATTAATTTAGCTTGTCAAACGAACTTTCTATTTTAGAACTTAACAAATACGAGTACATGGTGGTATGGGGTTAACAAACTGGAAACACTGTATGATATTCGTGCATTTTGCTTTTATTTATTAATATAATATAAGAGCAATGACTCTCACGTTCGTTTGTTCGTTAATAAATAGTAAATCAAAATTATTTCACCCGTGAATTTAAAGTCAATATCCTTGTATTTTATAATAAGCGAATTGTTCTATTTCTGGGTAATATGTTATGCTACCTTTGGCTTCCTCTAAACAGCATCTTTCGACGAATTTGGTCGACAAACATACGATAATCTTCAGGAAAGGACTAATTAATATTCAATTTGAATTGCAGTTTGATAGTTGAGGACTATGTTACGAAGGGTTACCGGGACCAAATACGACCAAATTTTAGCTGTTTTGCCTAAACAAGTATTACAGACATTAGGGAGTCCATATATACATATTTTAATCAAAATCTTTAACTGCTTGTGCTTGGTGCAATTCATAAACAGCATAATGTTGGACTTCACCTGGACCTATGTCGGTCTCTTTAATCCTGACGACATTCATGCATGAGGTATGGTTTCTTAATTGTCTGGCTAGCTACGAGCCTGCTTTTGGAATTAACCGTGAAATATTTAGGCTCTTTTTGGCTGTAGTCTCTAAGTGAATTGGAACCTGTCCGCTCTTTTCTTGGTTCTCGGTTGGCTACATTAGTTAAGGATGTCAATATGTGGTGGCTATTTACACATAAACTTTCCATATTAAATAGCTCTAACTATAGCTTTATGTAGAAGCAAAAACAGAATACTAACGGTTTGCTGTGGGCTAAGGATGTCACCGACAGCCTTGTACACAACAGTCTTATTTGAGGATAATCATGAAGGTCCTATTCGAAATTTCATCATAAGCAGATTTTGCGTGTATACATTTATGTGATATACATATGTGAAAGTAGTGGAAAAATGTTCCGTAAGGCCAAACGGATAGTCAATAATATTTGTTGTCAGTCTCATGCTACGATTCGTTAGATAAAGCCATTACTTTACTGCATTCTATATTTTGCGTTCGCCACGTGACTATGCAATAAAATAAGTGATACAGCACTGAACATTTCCAGATGTGATCATCGCCTGGGTTCTGGAACTTTGCCAGGTTCCCATTGACGGTGTCTGGTTTTAGTAGTCGTGGTTTGCAGTTTGAAAACTTCACATTGTTGGACCATGTGATGTTTGTAACTTTATTGCGAAGATTTTTACACATAAGGGTGCGTTCCATCGAGGTGCAATGCAACCGGCATTAGCTCCGTTCTATTTATTAGAAGAATAAGAATGGTAGCAAGAAGGATAAAAAAAAGGAAGAAAAAGTATTGTAGGAAAAAAGATGATTCAATTGGGAAAATATTGCTTTCTCAGTTAGTAGTTCTGCTAGCGAAGGGTCGCAGGTTCAATTACTTGCCGGGGAAGATATTTGTGTGACATGCTCGTTCTCGGATTTTGATAATTTGTGTTTAACTGTGCCGCGTTTTATTTGCCGTTTGCGTTATAGATATTTTTGGTGTAATCTAAAATAACATCGAGTTTCTCGTGGATCGGTGTGTATCAATAATATTTTTTGCGAGTAAGTATGTATTTCATTTTTCATCTTTTCACCATCAATTTCTTTAGGTTTGTGATGAAACTCTTCGAGCAGTTCACTGCTTATAAAAAGTATGCCTGGTGCACCGAACGAAGTTTTTGCTTCATTTATCATTAAATCTATGAATTATCAATTGCTATTCTATGTTTCTGCCTGTTTTGGGAAGTTCATAGCAAATACTCGACCGCATCTCTCATTACGGGCTCACATACAATTCTGTATCTCATTAATTCAGCGTCTTAATTGAGTGCTGCGTTCAGATCAAGAGGTTTTTGGGACAATAGCAGTAAAAGGCGAATTGAACACATCCGCTTTGGTTTCCACCAATAATTTATGCAGCTCCGATAAAATCTCTTTCATTCACTTGTGCAAGTATCTTGCTGTATGTAAATAAGAGTATTCGTTTTTTTTTTTTATTTAAGCAGGCAATTCTGTATTTTATTGAATCTTTGTACTTAAACGATTTGCAGAATACTAAATTTTGTTTAAATCGTAGTATTGATAAAAGTCAATAAAATTTATTGTTAAGATACTATGTTTTTTGCTTCTACGAATATTGACAAACGAGTTAATTGGTTATCAGTTTTATGTATGTAGAACAATAATGTAGCCGAATATCAACCTTGTGAAACTACAAGGAAATTTCAATTAATGGTACCATTGATAATTCATTAGGCGGCCCATACTATTAATCACCTAGGTACATTTCAAGGTCACCTAAGGGATGTTCGTTGGACTATTCGGGAATTTTAAATTAGTAATCGTCGTTTAAAAATTTTCTTAGATATAGAGAATATTTCTGTGCCTTATATACGCGTATCGGGACGGCGAGTGCTTTGATCGATCCATGCTCTTTATCTGTAGGGATTGACTAAGGGAGAGGCTTGTGAGAGACGATAAACCACCGAGCCTTAGGTCTTGTTTCATGACCTATTATTGTTATGTACCTTTCCGTGAAGCCTGCCTGCTTAGCTACCACCCTCGGGGCTTGAGAGCCTTACCTTTCTTTCTTACCTTGTTCTCATTTCCTGGCCAACAACGCATCAGTGATACCTTTGGTTTCGCTGATGTCCATGGGAGACGGTGACCACTTTCCATTAGGTAAATCGTATGTTCGTTTGTCGGCTATTACCATGAAAAAAAGATGTAAGAATATAAAACACAGCTTCTGAATTGATTTAAAAATGATTGACGGCTGCATACACACTTTGTACAAGGGAATCACTGTAGTTCTGTTTTGTTTAAAACCCAATTTCACGTTGCAATTTAATGTTAATTTTTATAATAATGCATGAGATTGCAATGTGTTCCAAATTTGAATTAAGAAAATAATAAAAACCTGAAGTTTTTAAGTTGTAACAATATTTATGATCAGATTAATTATTTGATCTCTTTTATTTTCACTCCTTTAATTTTAACAACGCTTATTTCCTGATATCAGCAACATTCACATATCCCATGAAAATAAACGCAATGCCACATTTCACTGCATCCAATTACGTGTAGCAATGAGCACCGAGTCATATCCTTAAACAGATCTTAAGCACAATCCAATGCGGGTATATTGCGTTCATTAGATTTTACGTTTCATAGTAAGTAGCAATGAATGGTAAGTAGGGCTTATCGATTTCACACCTTAACCGACCTAAGAGCTCATTGTATGCGCTGCACTATAGATGGTATCTGCGCTATTACGGCAACTCTGCGAATGTCGTCAGCTTTATCTATCGCTTATGATATTGGAAAGTAAATTGGACTATAATTATTGAAGGAATCTAGAACATTTAGTGGTATTATTTTTAATTGACGTCCAAATCGTTAAGTAGATATAACTCAAAAACGACCCGTCAGATGACGCAGAAAATTATATGTGACCCGTCATCCCGTCAAGTACAAAAACAAAAAAAAAAAAAGAATAATCAAAAT
>DWPT01005058.1:0-12583 GCA_018251895.1 Agathymus mariae mariae | reverse complement strand
GCCAAGAGGAGCCCATTCATCTTGGCTCCTACTTTTTAGAATGTATCCCTAGAATGCACTGACCGTCTTCAATTGTTGGGAGTCGAAGTTTCTTCGAACCTCAACTTTGGTCGATTCATCGAGTCCAAGGCTAAAGCGGGTGCAAGGAAACTTGGGGTTCTTGCGAAGATGCGGCGGTACATCCCACCGAAACAGCTTTTAACCCTGTACAAAGCTCAAGTTCGACCCTGTTTGGAGTACTGTTGTCACATTTAGGCTGGTGCTGCCAAATATCATCTATCAGCATTGGACTCGATGGAGAGGCATGCAAAGAGGCTCATTGGTGACCCGGATCTAGTCGTTACCAATCTGCAAAGTCTTGAGCACAGGCGCAGGGTTGCCAGCCTCTAGGTCTTCTATAGGATACATTTTGGAGAGTATGCGCAGGACTTCTTCGAAATAATTCCCCATCTCCGTTTCTCCATCGAACAACACGACGTACGGTGGGTATCCATCCTTATGTAGTGAACGTACCACCTGTACGAACGGCGCGGTTTGCGTCGTCATTTATTGTGCGCACTGCAAAGGACTGAAATAACTTGCCCGCGTCAGTGTTCCCGCCTTCTTTCAACGTAGGAGTCTTCAAGAGGAGAGTGAATAGGCTCTTATTATAAGTTAATGCGTTCAGTATCTTATGATTTCATCACCACTTTCCATCAGGTGAGATTGTTGTCAAGTATTAACTTATTCTTTGTAAAAAAATATATGCCATAATTTAATCCTTTTTAGGTTTAATAACAATATCACACGAGTCTTTTGCATAGTTGGTCACTACCAACTCACTGTCACAGGATTACTCCTTGCTTACCGAATTACGAGCCCCGAGTTCAATACTAAATTAAATACCCGAGGATAAGCATTTATGTGACAGATCAAAAAAAAAATCATGACCTATTTGTGTATTTCTATGACACCCGCGATATAAGCACCCTGGTGGGTGAGTGAATGTGTGGGTGATTACTTTTATTGTATTTTTAACTTATCTATCTTCCTGGCAGTATACAATATTCCGGTATTTGGTCAAATATTTTCCTATTGTTTGTAATTTGGTTTTAGAATTGCGGAGGTATGCAGCATAAAATTCAGCTGTTAAAATCATGGATGACTTTCACAATTCATATAAAGTAAGTTTAAGAAAGTTTTGTTACTTATAGAAATCTTATGACATTAATTACTTTCAAGTAACAGTAACAGGAGAAGGGAGACTGGCCATTAGCTAAGCTTATGAAGCGAAGGCCCGGTAAGCGGAATAGAGTTCAGCCTTGCACGTATTAACCGTCAAAATGAGCCCCAAAAACAAAAGAAAATATGACACATGCTACATGAAGACAGTAAGTGTTAGATATTATTTTAACCGTAAATCCTTATCCTATTACTGAGACACCTTTAAATCCTATTTACTTAAGGTAATTTAGACAAATCTGAACTAGTCTTACCAAACAACCTTAATGGTAAATGACTGGGAAATTGCTTCTCCTACTTTATGTTTATTCCATTGTGAGAGCAGAACTGATTACAGCAGTGGACACTTACCGTGATGAAGATTATATTTAACGGTAGTAAGTCTTGGTGCATTTGGATGTTATTTCTATCAGAATAAATGTGTAATTTCTTGAGAGAATCACTTAACATTCCATGCAGAATTGTATGATAGCAATGGATGGATATCGTGGCAAGTATACTAGACGTGCAAAGATACATTGTTTTTTTTTTTAATATGAAAGGTTACAATTCTTACAACTTAAAATTTAACTTCGAAAAAACTGATCTGTTTTGAAAATTCATGTAAAGAATTATTCGACAAATAAACTTATATCGATTGAACGTCAATAAAACAGCACAAACATTTACTAACCGCAGCCAGTGGTTTCCCTGGCGTTTACCATAATTAAAATCCACTTAAACCAAGACATACTGAATTTATGAGTATATTAAATCACATAAATTTATTCTACCAGTTTACTGGTAAAAATATTACTTATTAATTACTGATTTCTTAATAACAATAACTTACTCATGGAATATTACTGAGTCTTAGAATTACTTAATCTTACATAAAAATAATTTATTCCCGCAATACGAGGTGCACTTTCACTATTTCTAGTAAACAAACTTATATTAGTATTTTAGAAATGCATGGATAAATCCAGATGGGTCCGTTAGATGGATAGATAGTAAATTTTCTATTAACCTCCAAACGTGATATGTGATTCAGAGAAACACAATCGTTGATTTCCCTTGAGCAATCACTATCACAGTCCACTTTCAAAGCTTATAAGGAGCTTTTATCGTAATATTACAACCTTAAATATTCAAGATTTCATCTGAGAAAGATGCTATACACAGTATGACTATACGCACTAACTTTGTATTAAACGATTTCTACATATTACCTTACCCTCTTTAAGGAGATTCAAAATTACGTGGGACTGAGCTTATATAAAAAAATTTGGCGACTGCGCTTTACGACCCTTCACATTGACAATGATTATAAGTAAATGTTTAAAGTCACATTACTTTCACGGTTGAGATGACGAGTTTCACTGCTGCACGTATTCCGTACAAGAATTTCAGATTTCCCTGTGTTAAATAGTTATTATTTATTCGATAAGATAAACATAGATAAGATAACCTGTTTATACATTGATATTAGACATACAAAAAGTTATTTTAATAGTTTCATACAACCTGCATATTTGAGCAGATATACGCGCGACAATCGTCACAACTAACTACAATTACAGATTATTATGAAAATAAAATGAATATTAACTTTAGAGCAGCATACATAATGATCACAAAACTAAGTAGGTGCTTCCAGAAAGTAAATAATTTTATAAATACCATAAGCGAGTAAATTTATTAGAATTATTTTAGTACGTGACTAAATGAAATAATATAACCATGTTAAGTAAGGGGAAGAGCGAAAAGTGTTAGAGAAACTCAAGTTTAATGAAGACTGCGCGAAGTTTGTTTCAAGACAGCTGTGGGAGCGCCAACGCGCTTTGCTTTAATTTGAAACAAATTGAAACCTGCTGGAACAACAAGTTATCTCTCGACTGGCACGAATTACCAGTAAAAAAAATTAAAAATACAAAACTTTACATTACATCCTTATTACTTACAAAAATTCAAGTACTGCAAATCATAACTATATTTAATTATTAACCTTAACTTTATCATTTATCAACACAATAATAATAAATGAAAGTTAATTTAAACGGGAAAATTAAAATATATACATCATAATTATGACATTTCAATACATGTTGAAGGGTTCGTTATGGGAAATACATATTTTGGTCATTAGATATTACAGAAATATTGATATTGAATCGGTACTATTAAAATTTTCTTCAATCTTACTCATTCGGATCTGATGATTTATAAATTTCATGTTCATCGCGTTTATCCTTTCAGCAGTCGTATTCGTAATACAAGTCTAGCGTAAGACAATATAAAATAAAGGAGCAGCGATGGCCTAGTGTTTAGAACGCAGAGGGACCTCCTCAGGTGCGTATTAATTACTTGCTTCGGTGACAGAAAAACATCGCGATGAAACCTGCACACTGGGGAGTTCCCAAAGGTGTGTGAAATCAGATAACCCGCACTTGGCCAGCGAGGAAGACTTAGTGCCTGAACCTTTCTCATTGCGAGAGGAGACTCAGCAATGGGACTGTATGGGTTGTAATGGGTACACATTATAGGTAGGATAACATCTTACTCTACTGCTCCGAAAGTCGGTCTTGCGCCCAGGTGATTGAACTAAATCTTTGTTGCGTCACTAATTTATCAAATTGACAAAACCTGCGAATTCATTATAATATCCACAGAAGTATGAGTATGACTCTTTTTGTCACGTCTTGACTTATGTATAATGGTTTTAAAAATGTGTATTGAAAAAATTTAATAATTGTAAAACAGATAACCTCAAATTTATACTTCCAGAATGTAATCAAGTTTAAAACTTTAAGAGCCGCGTCCGTGGAAATAACGTTTAAATCGGATCAATTTTTGAGGAGACATCGTGAACGAAAGGATTAGTAAATTACACAGACATAATGGTATTAACAGTAGGCTGTGGTAAATTAAAATTTTCGTAACACGTAGATTACACGTATATTATATGTTTGGATGTATACATGACCATACATACATGTTTACGTCACTGATATGAAGGCTCTTGTTGCAATGGTCTAGAATAAAAAATTACTTTTATGCAACACACAATCTTTAAACTGTTTTAGTCAATTTATTTCTTTGTTATCCAAGTTTGTTTGGGTTTTAGGTCTAAATTATATACATATTTTTGCGTTCACTACACACTCCTTCTCACTGAATCAAAATTTAGATCAATATCAGTGCACAGCTGTTTGTCGTCACCTCCCATATCGCCAACCGAATAAAGTCACAGCGCCCTTTGTCCCGAATTTTCAGGTTAGATCCTTTGAACTGATTGTGTGCGGAACAATCAAATTTTCCAAATATTCCTTTGTTCCGCATTAAAAATTTCTCTCTAAAATTCTATTTACTACGTGCTTATTCTATTATCCTCGGTGGGCGCCCAAATTAATTAATTTCTATAATATTTACCGCTTTCAATATAAAACCTTTTATCATTGTACTGCACTTTTTAGTATCTTATCTTCCAAATATAACCAGCCGGTTTTAGCTCGAATTATGTGAGATTTTACTTACCTACGGACATGAACAACTTGTGGGATTTTGTAAAAAATGTTAAGTTGAATTGAAAGTTTATACACACACATATAGAAATTTACGTATGGAATGAGGTGTCGTTTGTGTTTTCAGATTTAATAAAACCAGCTGCTTCCCTCGAAGACAAGTTGATCTTAAAATATCACACAATATTTTTGAATGCGGCACTTCAGTTATTGGAAAATCGGATTTGAGACTACTGACTAACATTGAGAGGCATCGAAGCCGGAGCGAACCATACATTGGTACGTTATTGAAACTTATTTCAAAACCGCCTGAGCCAATCCCCGATCATAAGAGGCTTGTGTGGTTTATACACACTTGTTTTTTGGCATACATACCAAACAAATATGCCACAGATTCCATAGTGACATCGTAACAAGTGAACACTACAAATCACATTATATTATCTAATTATCGTCGACGTATGACATGTCTCTGTAACTGAGCCTTATTCATTTAAATCAATGGTTAATTGAATATTAATAGTAGTTAAACAATTTAAATAAATTTTAAACTGAGTTTTATAAACATTCGGAAGCTTTTGCAATATTTGTAATTGATTTAGATTACTGTATTTCATCTAAAGTATTTACTTTGAGAAACGTTATATAAATAATTTTTAAACAAAATCATCTTCGTAAAAGCAAATGGGGTAAAACAAAACAAGAATACTACACTTATGTAAATCTACTTATTTCTTGTTTGCTGAATACATTGCCCACTGATCAAGTTCCGAGAGTACCAAATTATATACTTGAAATTGTGATCTATCTAATAAATAACAATGTTCTCATAGCTACAAAATTTTATATGTTCTGATTATTTTATTCATTAATTACAAAAATTATCTATTTGCTAATAGAAAAGTTAATCCACTCAGTCGCTGATAACATATTTAACATAAATTATTGAAGGCATGCAAAAAACCTTACTCAAACGGATTGATTTATAACTTGTTTATTAATTTGTACTCGTGTTACGCAATTTGTCTATTTCTCCCAATGAAGCTAATTTTTGTTTAGCCTGATCGATTGCCGGCGGCGCGGACATTATACACGCTTCCGATTTACGACACGGTGACTGCACAACGTAAATTGTGACCCTGCCTCGCACTCACACACACATTTTCATCACACAAAAGGGCGCTGTCTGGGCGATACCTGCAACATTTATGGTTTGATAAAATCTATTCACGTTCATTGATTGAGATAGCTATTATTTACCTGTATGTTTAATAAACTATTTTATAACTCACTTTAAAAACTCACAAACATTAACGTAGTTTAGTACTGTTTGTTTATGTTTCTCTCGATACTTAATCAGTTTGCCAACATGTACGCGTATACTTTTACACATGGGAAGAATTTGGTTCCCAATCTATTGCTGATATTATCTTGACTCAAAAAAACCCTATATAAATAGATCGTATAACAATATAATATTATAACAATTTCTGGGAAAAAACATAGTTAAATGATTTCAGTGCAATTTGATGACTTTATTCGAATGTTGCGTATCGCAAACATGGCAGATTTATATTTGATCCTTTAGGTAAAGAGCGTGGCTAACGACATTGTTAGCGGCGACGAGGCGTGGCTGGCGGGGCTTTGGCCACGGCGTAGCGCGGATTTCGCCAGTGGAGCCGTAATTAGCGCCCGAGCTAATGGCCGTCACTCAGCTTTGCAGCGCAACTGCTCCTTAATATTTGACAGTAATGCCAATCGGATTTACATTAAAGGTTTACACTTGTTCATTTTGATTGTACTACGCAGTAATTCTAGAATCTCACATATCACATTCATGGGCGATTCCTCGCTGAGATTATTAAAATAAATATTATGATTCATCGCATTATTATGATGAAATTTTCTGTAATAATTAGCATTATATTTAACTTATTAACAACGTTTAAATATAATAATTAATATAATATTATTCTGCTAACGGAATCCAGTATACCTTTGTTCTGTTAGATTACAGAATTGCCCGCAGATACGCCCTCCATTGCTTATTTAACGGCCTCAAGGAAAGCCTACATAATACTTTCACACATAGCCCACAAAATATGCTCAGCTTTAATAGATACTTTAATTGCAACGAAGCTGATTTGTAACACAGATCTGGTCGAGTGCGTTTATTTTAATAATAGCTCTTGGAAATATTTATTTGATGTGTTATGGCTGTCATCGTATTGGTAAAATAGGAAACATTGAGATATGAAGATTGAAATACGTAAATAAAATAAACGCAGCTTCACCTTACTACTGGTTACCAACAACAACTCATTCATTAATTCGATATTGACACAACAATATATATTATATTTATGGTGACACTAAACGTCATAGTCATTGAATGGTGTTTAAAAGAAGTTTTGCAGCTTCTTTTAATATTTTCAAGATGTCCAAAATAGAAGAAGACAAAGGAATCGTTTTCTGTAATCGAGTGCGTGTCGGGAATTGGTATGAAGAGACTAAGTTGGAAGAGGTTGCGTATATATGAAGTACTAGTTCAGTTTTAATAACTTATATGTATTAGTGTAATTGATAATAGTTCTGAAGATTAATTCGATATTTGTTTCTGCAGTACAAGCTTGATAGGTTTTTAAGACAGATGAAAAAAGGCGATCTGATGTTGGCTAAATATCGTAAAATGACCGAGAATCTAAACAAGCCGACTGTGTTGACACAGTCATCGGGCAGCATCGGTTTCGGCGCTAAAATAGCACTGCTTGCACCTTATGTACCAGGTAGCCGAATACCAACCTTTTCACCAGTTAAATGACGTAGAGCTATTTTTATTGTTACATGTATAACGTAACTTTCATGCAAACTCAAATATATTACAAACGTTTCAGATCTTAGATGGCGTCACTAATACCTTCAGGATCGCCTGCAGAACATCTGTTATATATATATTTTTAATATCATTCTAAGATTGTTGTTCTATGATCAACAAGCATAGAAGTCAATTTTAGTTTGATTTTAATCATTTTATTAACACTCATAGCCATCTGTTAACATTAATGTTAAGCAATCGCTGAAATCGCGCAAAGCTGACGTGTTCACAGTAGAATAAGTGATCGATAATGGCAATATGTCATGCGTTCTGCAGCGCTTCGGAGCCTTTAAGGGCATAGTAGGTCTACGATAGATTCTATCTTTAAATAGCAATCGTTAAAAACCCTCCATCAACTCCCATGAAGCAATATGGTGTAAAACACTTCAAGCATATTCAGTTGCAAGGAGAGTCCAGTAACAGGTAGCTAATATTTCGTGCTAAAACTTTGTTGTTTCAGCATCTGACCCTCCTGTAGAAGACAAAAAAGGATTACTCCTTGGTGGTCGTATATCTTCCAACGAAATTAATTATTCTCAAGACCTAGAAGATGGATGCTCAATAGTGGGCTTCCCGAGCTTGGAGCCCGCAGAAAGAAACACTTTTGTAATCACCAGTGCTGATTATTGCAACCGGGAAGAAGAATCGCTAAAATATCATCAAGAATTCCTTTTGACTTTGTCTTCTTCACTACAGAGAAAGGTAAATATTGAAAGTGATATTAAATTTGCATGGTAATAATATCAACATCAATAATAATTTAAAAATATTATAATTCATTATATATTAAATTCAAGTATATTTATATTTTTTTTCTGCGTGTAAGTTTAAGTACTATTATAAAATTATTGACTTTCAACCCACGTGTCATAGCACAACTTGGAAGTTAAGGATAATACAATATAAAGGGATATATCAACAACAATGACGCCTTGAGATAGTAATGCCTCAGTCGGTTCCGCACATCAATTGTTATTGGTTTAAATGTTGTACTATCAGTGATAAAGAACCTTTTCGAAAGAGTAATAAAAGGAAAAAAAGTCAAATGTATTTGTATTAGGATTTAAACTTTAGCTAACTCCATACAAATTCAGAGTTTACTTAAATTTTATGTTTTGTGTCGTCTTAATCATAAGACCTGAGTGATGTAACATTAGTTGTATGGGTTTTAAGCTGATACTTGATCATAATAATACAATTCCTCAATTGTGATGCTGTACTGTTTATAAACTTGCTTGGAAAGTAATCTCTCTGTTATTTTACTTTGGTCTCCATAATGAAAATTATTTACCATTTTTGAAGAACTGTATTTCTCTCGTTCTCATATTTTCTCGAATACTTTCACTTTGTTATTTCTGCTCGTCTCATAAGCGTTTTCATAGCTAAAATCATAGATTTTCTTATGTGATTACGATGTGAAGTCGTCGAATATAATTTTAACAAACCTTTAAAAACTGCGTATTTTTATCTATATGCCTCAATTTTTTCAGCCTCTCTACGTACGGTACGATCCTAATCCCATTCCTGGCCTTTGCGGGATGTACCCATTATACCTTAGCAAGCATCCAGTGTCTAACACACGTTGGCGAGTGCTACCAGTCCAGAAACCGGAAATCACCAGATTCGAACAACAAGGCAAAGCTGTTGAAGTACATATGTGTGACTTTTACCAATTTATAAATATTACTAACTCTTATAATAATTATTATTATTGTTATATACATACAGACATTACATATTTATATCAACAATATCAATATAAACATACAACTACGCCATTTTTTCGGTAAAGTATAACTTGTATGTCTGCTGGTGGTCGCCAACGTCCACGGAACTTGTGAAAAACAAAAACAGCGCACTAAGCCCCTCTACTTTCTCTGTCCTTCTTATTCCCGCTGTTCGGGGCGCTGACTTGCGCAGTCACGTGCAGGCGTCGTCGTAACGATACCAAGCGACACTTAAGTGAGGTTACGTTCAGAATGGGGATCGAATACGTCGCCTATTCGTTCGGGGACAGCGGGCGGTGATGAGTCAAGTGTAGTTGACTTGAAACTAGCTGACGAAGCACCGTATACCCCTCGACGGGTGTTGTTATTGCCCTCTTGTCTCTTGCATTTATATTGCGCAACGTCACCATTTCAGACCATATCTCACCAATGGTATCTTGGGAGGCCACCAGCTTCAACAATAGTTTTACCAGGAAACACTGACATGATTGAAAGTTACGAGTGCTGAGTTATTTAAGTTTTTTGCTACGATAGACTGCACATAATCGGGATCAGTCATCTTTTTTATGATCGCGGAATGAAATCCGTTAGTTGTTTCCAAGCAAGTGAAACAGGAGCACCTTAGCACTCACCTATCTCCACATACGTGAAGTTGGGACATATAAACTGCTATATCAGCTGATCTATAGGCACGCGAAGCACATATAAGCTTTCGACTTGTGTCAATCTTAAAAAAAATACTGTGTAAAGCAATTGTTAGTTTGCTCGGTAGTATTATGTATTACTAGTAGTACATTTCTTAAACGAGTCCGTACTTTGGAGGGCATGTTGAGCTGTCGGATCCGGTTGATATTAAATATATATTTTTTTTATTCCTTAGGCATGCAAACGAGCAGGCGGGTCACACGATGGCAAGTGTTCACCGCCGCCCATGGATATTAGCAACACCGGGGGCAACACCAATGCGTTGCCGGCCTAGAAGGAAGCGATAGACCCGCTTCTTGAAGGACCCCATGTCAAAATTTTGAGGCCTGCCTATCTAATGCCTGCGGGCGACATAAGGACTTCCGACCCTTGGTTTGACCACTGGTCACTTCACTAACCCGTATTGAAGCACGAGTAGAATCACGAGGAGAGAAGCGTATCCTGCTGTTAAATGGTTAAAGACAAACTTAATTAAGCCAAAGATAATAACCCTTATGTATGTTTCCTTTCTGCCCAACACACAAGATACGAAGTTTGCTTACTGTTTTACTGTGATCAAAATTTATGTTTAACGTTTCCGACTTATTTCTTATCTTCTTCGATTCTTAGCGTTGGTTGAGTCAAATGTCCACTTGTTACTTAAATTCATATACAAGTATATACGAATGGACTTTCTTATCTTTCGTTATTTCGTCTATATGATTGATGTGAAATCTTTAATAAATATATTTAACATACAGTACTGTATGTTCAAATGATAGCATAAAAAAATAATTATGTATATAACTAAAATATTACAAGTTTAAAAACGTATAATAAAAGATTATTTTCAGGTAAACACAGACGTCGTAGTGAATCATTGTGCGACCAATCTTAACCTAGGTATCAACGTTGGTTGCTGGACTATGGGTTTCTATGGAAAAGTAAGAATCACCTCTTATAACTTACTTAATACTATTGTACCATACAACTAGAGACACCATTTTCTATTAAAGACAATCGTAAAAATTTAAATAAAAATTATTAATTGTATTAAAATTTTTACTACCCATTTAATTATGTAATATACATAATCCACATACCAATTTAACATATGATATTATTACATTTGACAATCATAATACAGTGGAACCAAATAGAGTTTTCCGAAAACTATTACGTAAAGTATGATGTTACTCTTACAGATTTGTACTCCGTTAATGAAAACATGCCTGGACGTATACGGCCGAGAGCTGCCTAATAATATTTGGCAAATTTACGTGCCTCTAGCTAGTTAAATATGATGTTCCGGACTTTCTGTTTTTATTACGTGTTTTATGTCATAATTGTATGTTCTTTTTTATACTTAATTATAGTTCAACGATTTGTTTTTAATTTTCAAAATATATATTAATATATTTGTTAAATCACATTTGTCTGTATTTTATTTATGTCTATCTATGAGATCAATGCGATGAAATAATTACGTTTCAATAAACCTCCTCAGTTATGAGGCAATCCCGAAATATAGTTAATTTATATATCTACTAATTTATAACAATTTTACGCGGACTGTTTTATTCAACCAAAATATACAAAACTTCCAAATATATATATATATATATCTATATTATATCTCATCTAATCGTCAGTATAATATTTAATCTACGGTTCAAAATAGTAAAGTAAACATTAAAACCGTTGGTGCAGCAAACACGCTGCCTGTAAAATACTCAAACAAATATTTTAAATTGGCGCAGATCTTGACTTAAAGACTTTTGTCATAAAAATTCTCTAAAAGGTAGTACTTCATTGCGGACGAGTGGAAGGTGAAAATGTAAGATTAAGAGTTACAGAAAAAGCTTTTTACCTTCTGTTTTAAAGGTTCACCGTCGTTATTTTGGATAGCTCTGCAGCTTATTTTCTTATACAATCTACAGCAACCCTTTCCCTTTATAAAATTCATCATAAAATACGCTGTAATACAGCTGTAGAGTTTTTGAATTTGTAAGATATTAAATTTGCATAATTGAGCATTTGTGGTATTTTGTCACTAACGCATAACTAGTAAGTTATACTAACTATCCACATCATAAAACACAGGAGTTCAGTGCTTTTTACGTGAGAAGTACTGACACTTTGTAAAAATCGCGTCAATTTAACTTCAATTATCACACGGTAAAAGTAATATTATAACAAAATAAATATAAAACGACCGGTGCACGTTACAGTGGGCTAATCCTAAACAATCGTCCATGAATGCTATTAGAATCAAGATCTTTGTCTCCACTTCCCATGACATTACCAAATATGCGGTTATACAGACCGAAGCTACGCAGAGATACACACATTTGCTACTTGAGTAGTCTCACGCGTTATGCTTGACTTATTACACGTTATTTCACTTGTCTAGAATTAAGATTGTTGACTAAATCTCTGTTCCAAAGGCATAAGCGCAAACTTGCTTAAGCCACTGGTCGGTGTGCTACTGGCAATGAGGACTTTGGACTCTGAAATTTAAAATGAAACGCATCACTTTTTCATAATCATTGTAGGATGCCAACACTCTTTTA
>DWPT01005057.1:0-12584 GCA_018251895.1 Agathymus mariae mariae | reverse complement strand
CTGAATACCGCATTCAACTTCCATTCCAGGCACGCACGAAGACGCGATGTACGGCACGAAACTGGAAACGATCCGACCATCAATGCAACCAGGTGGTCAGATCAAACCACAAGTACACAGTCACACAGGAAACGACATTACACCTTATAATAACACAGAACGATTAATACACTTCGTCTCGTGGCATAATCACGTGTTGTACGGCATATGATTGAAGTCGACAAAGAAACAATTCAAATGTAAGCTCTAGAAATTAACTTCTGAAATTGGATATGTGAAACAGGATGTGATAGCGTCAAATAATATTTAGATAATTACTGAATATGTACAAGCAATGTAAAGTATAAATGTATAATGTAATATTAGTAGTATAAAGGGCATAGCCCGGTTTGTAGTGATCTTGCCTCCCCAGCAAAGGGACCCGGGTTCGGGCAGGGACAGATATTTATGCGGTAGATAAATGTTTGTTTTCGGGTTTTGTGATGTCATATTTGTGTGTGTCCACGCTAAGGAAACGAAAGGAATCATACTCCGGACGTGAAAGTGTGTAAACGTTTTTTTTTTTTTTTCATATATGTTAGTTATTATTTTTCTATTTTTATTATATTGTCATAACTTATTTATAAATTGCAGTATTCAAGGTACGATTGGATGATTAATCAATTTAAAAAGAGTTTAATTCTCATTATCTCCTAGATTTAAATATGTAGGGGATAAAAGGCAACCATTTCTAAAAAGTCAAAGCAGACGTAATGATAAACGTGATTAAAATCAAAGTTTCAACGTAATGTCATTTTATTGCCACTTATTGCCATGTAAAAATAACTTCGCATAACAGAATATAAACGGAAGAGGTCATGAGGTCCAACTACATAATGATAGCTCTGTTGTATAGCCGAGTGTGATTCACTTAATACATTCCTCTTGTACTTAGTTCTATTGACTGGTGCATTACAGAAATCGTATAAATGCAGTAACAGGAGTTAATGTGTTGCGAGAGAAACAGTTGTTTTTACTAAATGTGTATGCTGCGGTAAATATAAACAATGTTATTATCAACATTGTTATATAATGTAAGGTCTATATTTATGTTTCCGTTTCTGACTTGTTGACTTGACTTGAGTGATTCTTTTTTGTTATTGAGGTACGTTATCCAGTCAGGTTATAAACGATACAATCGGTTTTGATAGGCGACCATGAAATTAGTATTTTAGCACATTCAGCCGGAGGAAAAATCATGCTTTGATCGTGTTACGCGCCGATGACATTGCATGATGCTGTCGGCAGATGCCAGCCAAGGGTCAAGAGGGAGATGGCCGTTGAGGCAATAAAATCGTTATATGTCAAAATGTCAAATGTCAATATGTCAGGTCTTAAACGTGTAAATGAAGTACGATTGGGAGAAATGCCTATCTAAAGTGAGAGTACTTCAAATCAGGAGTACAACAACTTATCAAGCGGATATTTCAACTCAATCACTCATTCACCAACCAGTTATTTGATACATAGACCGTGGATATTTAAGCCTTGAGGTCATAAAACGTTAATCTTTTTGTCACTAAATAGTCTAAAAGGGGTATCTACCATGTCAAAAACTACTGCACGGATTTTAAAAAGAATAGGGCATTTATAAAAAAAAATATAACTAATATACACACACACAACACCTAATATACTCGAGTAACAATTGTTACGAACGCTATTACTATTTTTGTATTTGATATTGTTCCCCGAAGCGAAGCGAGGGCCGAGTACCTACTGGTCTTTATCGTTGGTGTATCTGTCGACCGTGTATCTTGTAAACGAGTGGGCCGAGTGACTTCATATTTACACTATATATTTATTTTGTCTAGTCGATATTTCAAAGTTATACTAGGGTCCGATAGCCGACAATATACAAATTATATATTTATACACCGACGTGGCTTCGAATAAACAACATTGGAGAAAAACGTCTACAAAGTCATTGTGTAGTTATATAAAATCGGCCATGAGAATGTCGGACCATGTAAGAGTTCTTTAGTCGAGTTTAGAATCGAATGAGATACATTTTACTGTCATCGAAAATATGGGTTTATATCACAGTAAAAATATGAAAAAATTATACTTAAAACCTATTGAATCCTTTCCTCGCAAATATTCTATCGCATATTTTCTTTAAAATTTTTGCTTGTTAGAAAAAATACCAGCGCGTCTCCACTATATCGCGTAATAAGTATCTACTAGTAACAAGAAAAGTTATATCACTAATTTTGTCATTAATAAAATTACAAATTTTATGTATACTATAATAAAGCGTTAATAGTTTCCAACTAAGTTGGTCGTGAGAGACGGACGTTTATAGATGAGGCTATGGGTTCCGTTTGATACTTGGCTGCAGAATACTGAAACCGATATCGCCTTAAAAATACAAGAGTATTGTTAGTAGGAATATTTAAAAAGGCGTCAAGTCGCCATACATTTCTGGGGGTATTGTCTTTCCTATTGATACGATTAATTTCTGGACAACCGATACGCAATGATAAATAATAAAACTTTATATTCTCAACCGTGTACAAAGAAGTCCTGTTTCGAGGGTCGCACTTGCACAAATGAGACGTCACAAATATCCATGACCAGATAACATGTTAATGTTTGCCCCAAACGGGAATTGAGCCTGGGACTTCACGGTCGGCAAGCATTTTAGCCACAGGGCTCTGTAATCGTAATATGTCAATGTCTTCTGTCTATGTTCAAAATAAAACCATTACAAAATATGTCATTATAATGCTATTCTTTATTGTAATTTATATAAAGTACTTTAATGTAGGCAACCATTACGTATTCCACCTGGTTTTAATTGACCACTCAGTTCATGGAAATTACTAACTAACCTCAAATAATTCTGCAAATATTTGTGGTCGGCAAAAGATGCGTTACAGCTTCTGAAATGTAACATTACAATTGTAAGGTACAACATTCGTGTGTCCATCACGATCTAGCTGATGCACAAGATTGCCTAAAGTGACTTGTTCAGGGTAAAAACTGCAGGTGTGCTGGTCTCAGAGACAAAATCAAAGTGATACCGCTATAATATTTAAATTTCCTCTCCGCCTAATATAATCATTTTCCCTAACAATTTATATACTATATTCTAACAATAAAACCATACAACAGTAATATAAGTCACTACAGGAAATAACTTTATAATAACTGATCATTCTAAGTATCATTAAGAATATTTAATACCGAATTGTACTAGTTAACGGTACTATTCAAAGTGCAAGTACGAATGCATGGTATCCTTAATTTATTGTTATAGTTCTGCCGCTTGAAAGCACTGAATTGCCATAGTATAAACATTAAAAATTAATCATAAAGTGGCATAGTATATAAAGTTAAAAGCTAGCTAAATTATTCACTAAGAGACAAAACAAACTTGATTGTATAGTTTCAATAATTATAGTACATTGTTAATCACGTGTTAGTTTCTTACGACACGTGTGTAGTGTTTCGCATTCCAGTTCTTGTCAAGGATTAATTCAATGTGTTTGTCATAATATTGCAATTCAAATTAACATGGCTGTAGAGATGATATATATTAATTATTATATTATGTATTTGTGACTAAATTTAGTTTTCATTCAATTTTTTTTAGGTAAGCCATTAAAAAATATCTACTTATAAACATAAATTTGTTACTATGAGCTAGAGTTAATGATAGTCTGTTTAAATATTTTTCGATTTTAAATATATCTGTTCATGGCGAGAACAACTTGTCAAATACTGGGTGTAATGTTCAAAATTTTGATATGAAAAATTTGTAGGAGGGCCGTATCATCATCCTCCTATTGGTACCACTGCCCCACTGTATTACTGAGGCAGGTTAATGTAATGATCCACACCCCTACAATCCTGTCATGTAATATTTAATATAATAATTATCAGAGAAGTTGAACAAGAGTTATTTCATCGAATTAATATATATAACGGGCGGTGAGCCGTTACATTGTTTTTTAAAAGGTGTGATGTCGGCATAGCTGGTCCATTGATAAATATAGCCTTAAAAATTTAATGATTTGATAAACAGTAATCGAATAACACATTTGACTCGTGTTTGACACGTCTTGTGGAAGCTTGCTAAGGCTTTGGCGCCGATATAAATATTAAGGAAATAATATTAACTGAAATGGCAACCCTGCAATTAATTTTATCGTTTATTGGCGCCAAATAATTCATTTTACAAATTGTATACTTTAAACAACTGTTTTAACACCATAGTTTGTGTAATTTTTCTTATATTTTTTATTTTTTTAAGTCAGTTTTATTGTGAGTTCGTTAGTATTTATTTATTCACCATTTAATTTTGGCACGTAAGTAAGATGTGCTGTTAAATTATATTGCAGCTATAAAATAAACAAAGCAATACATGTAGTGATTTATTACATTTTTACTTGATCTTGGTACTTCCTATCAAAAATCTTTATTTCTTCATAACTAGTTACCACACCCGAAATAAGTGTTATTCGTGTTTATCAGGCGTTATAATATTTATACATCTAAATTGAGTGAATCAGTATTATGTATTTGTAAAAATCGAATGAAAATCCGTGCAATAGCTTTTGAAATTATCTCGCTTTAACAGATACATAAAGACTTTGCTTTATACTATGTGGTGATTCTACAAAGACCATTTTATTTCTATAAATGAACGGCCAGGCACCGACCAACAACATCAACAACAAACATGTGTAACATATAAATTATTACCCTCGCTTGGAATTGAACCCGGGGCTCCTCACTCAGCAGGTAGGACACAACCGGGCAACGTAGACATCTTTTTCTCTTGTTTTTGCTATTTTTATTTTGATACTCAATCGCTTTTCTATCATTTAATTACCTTTACTCAAACATCATTTAAAACTCATGAATGACATTAACCAACAATGGCTATCAAAACTACAACATAAACAACAACAAATCTGTTTAAAACTATCGCTTATTTTGCTAACGTACATACGTACGTCTTTTCGAATAAAAAGGCATTAAAGAAAACCGCGTACAAAATCGATTACTCGCTCGTCAACCTGAGACACAGAGACGTTGCCACTTCACACTGTGGTATTGTTCGCCCGTTCCCTCCGTACATAATTAATTATAATCAGTTCGTTAGAGACAACATTGACAGGGCCACGTAATATATAGATCAACAGTATCCATTGCTAATTATTTATGAGGCATTGTCGTTGTTAAACAATGACCAGTATCTATCTACACGTGAACGTAGTGGTAGCAGTAGCACCGCACACCCACACCAGATGTAAGAGATGATTCGTTACGCACGCAGCGTTATTGAAATATTATATATTGTTACCGACAACAACAGGCGTTTGATAATAAGATAGATGCTAAATAGCAATAGGAATAACGTGTAGCTAGGAGTAACAAAGAAACGCTTAGGTCATTACAACATTCTTGATTATTAGGATACTGCTTTTCAAATAATTTGTTCTTCTATATACAGAAATGTTAATTACTCGACGAGTTAACAAATGTATTGTGATATGAAGTCATGTTCGGATTGTTATATTGTTTTATTGCGCAACAGACTCAGTGAGTCTTCATTAATCAGATCGGTTATCAAGATTAATAACGAGAAAATAATATGAAAGGATACTAAAGACAAAATAAAGAAAATTAAGAAAAACTTTAAATGAAAAAGATGTCTTATAAATACATTATTACAATACACTTGTGCACAAACACACGTTTGTAATTTTACCGTTAAAGAACTATTTAAATCCATACTACTATTGATATGATCAGCTGTTGTATACTGTGTAATATAAACCTCTATACACGTGTGAATAGAAAAGGACCATCGTCTTGCAAGACGTTGGGCCCCTCCAAAAACATACCTTTCTCACGATTCGCTCAGTTTAATAGATTTAAAGCAAAACACCCGTAAATCATCGCCCTTTGTAAATCACGACCTTTTGATGGGTATATTTACCATGAGAAGGGCTAGAATGCGAAGGTGTTGACACGTAAGGGAAACATGTTGAGATGGGAGAAGCAGTTTTAACTTATTGTAGTGAATAGTCGGGCTAGCTCCTCCCGATCCAAAAGCTTAACTGTCCCCTTACTTGTTAAATTGCTTCAGTTTAATTATTATTATAAATATTCAAATTACTGTCGGCAAAATCAACCCGTTCCGGCTCAAGCTATAAATTGTATGCATGTTACATTTCGGTAACCCTATTTTCTATTGTTGCAGGCTTGCAATGCGACGGAATACGCCAGGTGGGTGCGAGCGCTATGCGTCGAAATACTTGGTCAGACACCATTACCACAAGTACGGTTTTTGGACGTGTTGTCCGCCGCAGATACTTCAAATCGCGAACCAAAGGAGACCTCTCAGCAGGATACTCCCGCGTGTCCTCCCAGACCGCCCCCGAGAGCCCGGAGAAGGCTGCTCACTTCTTCCGAAACCTCATTACCTCGGAGAGACATATCGCCTGCCGCAACAGACGAGGGCATCGTCGTAGAAGACGACGACTACGACTCATCGTCCGATCGCAGTCTAGACCTTTCCCTGTCCCTCGACGCTCTAAAGACTATCGACATAGTAGACGCGCCGCTTCGGAAAGCTAAGGTCGTTAAATGCGACAATTGCAGCAAGCTAAATGCTAGCCCGCCACTTCATCATACCCTGCCGCGATCCACCAGATTCGGAGAAGCAGGATTGGGACGGCACAGGTATCTCAAAAGATGGGAGGGCTCGGCAGGTGGAGCCGAACGGGGAAAATATACGATGGAGGCAGCGAGACGGAAAACCTCGTCTGCGGAGAACCGCGCCAGGTCTTGTTCACCGAACGCGCACGAAGCGGTTACTCAGTACGTTCCGGTGCGAGAGCGACGTGCTTTATTCGAATCGTTGTCCCAAAGCGGTGGGAGTCTAGCTCGAAGTAGTGAGCAGTTGGCGCGGCCGATGACCGTCGCCGAGACGACCCCGAGACGCGCGGCGTCGCTCCACGACCTGCAAGCGCCCCCGACGAGGTCGGTTAGCGATTTGCGGCAATTCTTCGAAGCAGTGGCGCGCGGCGCGGGCACTTGCTCCAGCGTGCAACGCTACAGTGCGCCACCCAATCCCGTGCCGCGCGCCTTCACATCACTCACTTGCGCTTGAACTATTTGTTGTACATACTGTAGATATCGGTAGACTACGGCGTAAACCGCCGCACGTCTCACTAAGTCGTTTGTTTTAAGACTGTTAAAAGTATTGTAATAGAAGTACCTAATATAAAATAAAATGAAATGTATTATCTTAAATGCTGTTTTTCATTACTGTAATGATTCTGTAAGTACAATGAATGTAGCTAACAAATATTGCTCCATTCGTAATTTTTCTCGGTGGCCAATGTACGTTGCACAATGTTCATGAGACAATTTTAATAGAAGCTATTGTCACGTTTATTTGAGATTAAAATTGTTTAATTTTATTATCAGCAGTAAAGACCTTGCACACCATCTGGTACAAGTCCCCCGTGTTGTACCTATCGTAAATCGAATCTGGTCTAAAGCTTATAGGACTGCTCATATATTCATGGATACTTTTATGTACTGGGCAGCAGTAGTACTTGGGATCACGCTGGCTACACATCTATGTATATATTACTGCTCTCGAGACATGAAATGGAATGTTTTAGTTCTACACATAAAAGTTGTGTAGTCTGATTAAATCATTAAACTGTTAAAAAATGTCGAACGCCTTTTCGATCAAAATGAATAAAAGATGTCGGTCCTCGGGAAAAAAATTACAAATTTTATATTCTACCACGTAGTCGATTTTCATTTACTTGTTTTACAAAATAAATAAGACTGGATTATAAAAATAGATGTTGATGTAATTTCCAGGAACCATTGTGAGTTTTTGATTTAATTTATACACTATTTATTTCGCCTTAAAGGCCTTATCGCGCGGGGCCGAGTGCTGCCATGTACAACAACTTAATATCACGAAAGCATGCAAAAAGTTCAGATGTCACGTTGTGAATTAATAACTTACGGGTCAACTGATCTCAGTATCTAAGGCAAAAGTTACTCCTACTATCTGAACACCTAAAACCACTAAGCCGAAAGCCGCAAATGAATAAAATTGAAACTATTTTCCCAAAGCAAGGAAAGCGTTATTTGGTACTAACTTCGTGATTCAGTCATAGCTCTATCGGTGAAACCATTATAATCTTTTACGTATCTTTACTTTGGTAACATTGCATC
This sequence comes from Agathymus mariae mariae, assembly GCA_018251895.1. Taxonomy (NCBI): domain Eukaryota; kingdom Metazoa; phylum Arthropoda; class Insecta; order Lepidoptera; family Hesperiidae; genus Agathymus; species Agathymus mariae. The sequence continues at coordinate 4,325 of DWPT01005057.1, read as the reverse complement.
ATGGTATATTGACACCTTTATAACGAATACACATCACAAGTTAATTTAAATTAAATTCTATACAAAATGTAACGAAGAGTACAAATGTGATATTCTAACAGTAAGTACAAAGCTGTTTTCAATAATAATAGGTAGATGAAATGTCACTCGGTGTTGCTTCAAAGGTCGAGGTATGGCCGCACGGCTCGCGTCGTATCCTTCGCAAGTTATATTGTATTGTAAAATACGTTCTCTTGCAAAAGGTTTCTCTAGCCGCTTATTCATTGTTACCATTACCCATGATGTTCTGCACATCTTAAGGTGACGTCACGTGATTTTGTTACTTAACCGCCCTGCCCACACATTGTTGGGATGAGTAAGTTCGAAAGGATAAAGTGTAGAAGATTCGCTTACGTGTTACATCCTTGTGAGGTCAATATGTTGTTTATCTTTGTTTAGAAATAAGATATGCAGACACGTGAAAGTGCTATAAGAAAGGCGGTAGGCAGTGACCAGAAAAGTAGAGTTATACCCGAGCTCAGTCTCAGTCGAAGATCAGGCGTATGTCCAGTAGTGCATCAATATAGGCCAATGATGGTGATGACGTGGTAGCGTAAGGGTCTCCATATACCTATGAAGTCAATCTCCACTGCTCGTGTCCATCGTTGAACAACGGACGAGGTTTTGCTTAAACACTTTCTTGTTAGAGATCGCTGCCACCTTTCGTTTTACGTGGGGAGGCCCTCATGAGTTCCCGTCCGTCACGGAGGCGACTGGCAGGATATGGCAGACCAATATAAGCGAAAACCCCACGCTGTTCCTCTAAGAGCCCTGTGTCGGGATTGCGGGTACGCTCTCGCACTCTTCCACGGTCCCGACGGCGTTACCTCATCTACAGAGCCCGTCTCTGTACGGGATGAATCTGGAGCTTCTTCATCCCTCCGTCTTTGAGGTCTCCGTCGTTAAGACATACACACAAAAAATAAAAAAAATATATAATTATGTTATTTTTAAAGAAAACGTTATTGTTATTATAGATTAGGTTATAAAATAAGTTCAATATAATAAACATGACTACTACTGTATACCTTGCTACTGTCAGAAGTCTTACCAACGAAAATGGAATGTCGGGTTCCTTAACTGTTGAGATAAAATTCTTCATGTGCTTCCGAATATGATAAAATAGTCGTGCGTCAGTTGAACGGATTTTTGTTTAATGAGTCATTTTTGATTTAATTAATATAAAGTATGTGGTATATTAATGAGTTAGAACAATCTCTAATCGATAACCAGTTCGATAAGTTACGGAATATTTAAGTTGAAGTGCTTGAATAATATGTAAGTACAAAAATTAATTATATCAACACGAAATCTTTGTCTTGTTGCTGTCGATTAAAGTCAAAGGTTAAAAAAATATAGTGAAGTGGGAATACATGATGGATAATATAAAATATATTACATGAAACAGCTCGAATGAAGTATATGATTAATGACATTAATGAGAACGTACGAAACACGGCCGTTTCTCCCAACTAGAAAACTACTTACCACTGTAACTAGTAATGTTTGTTATATATAAATGTATTGACCCTGCCATCTTAAAGTAAACATGTACATGTCGAAATTGTAGTTTAAATGAAACGGGAAATTTCACATGGATATAGATATACGAAATTTACACGCGATTCGACCTCAATCAATTTATTTGTTTAGCAGCTACTTCAACCCATGGATTGTAAACCTGTTCAATGAGAATTGCAGTCCTGTTTGACAGCAGTTATTCATGACTTTTAACTGCATGATAAAGGAAACAAACAATAGTAATTTGACCATTAATTACGTTTATTTTATTCGCGCGTTTCGTTAATATTTGTACTATTCGCATTTCGTCTGTCGGCGTGTTAAAGCAAACAGTATACAAAGATCACACAACACAGTGTTCATCCTATTGTTGTGAGATAGGTGATATCTTTAAAATAAATGTGGCTCTTAAACTCTGCTTGAGGAGCATCGGATGCTGTAAAAATTTTGTCACTAAAACTTTAACAGCCACGTAATAATATTCAAAAGAAAGAGGCTTGAGTGACATCTACGCATCCACGGTATCTACATTACCTTTAACTGCAAACCAAGTACAGTATATACTCGTATGTCATGATAGTTTTATGGGCAATGATCATTAATAAAGCAGAATTGTGCATGATAGACCATAACAATACGACCAACTGGCATATCAAACACTCGGTTACAAAACGGCAAATGGCGTTTAATAGGTATATTAATATTTCAACTGGCAGACTCTCGCTGGACAATGCGACATAAAGTCATTAGAATTCGTTTACCATATTAGAACATTGCATCCAGCATATAGAACTTTAGAGGTTAAACGTGGTGCGACTGTCGTCACAATAACTTTATTAAGACCGGCCCGTTCTTTAACAGTTAAAAATATCCTAATGCGGTGAGAAACTATTGACAGTCCCGCGTATGTTATGAATACGTAGTTTTACGTCCTGTTTTTGAAATTCGACGGTCATTGACCAAGTAACTGTGTCTGTTACGATATTTACTATTGAGACGTATTTTTGGTTTGATGTTATAGATATTCTACGCGTAATCTTAATTTTTCTTACGAAACACGAACAAAATAGCCCGAAAATTTTATGGAAAGGTTTTGATTATTTATTAAGTATTTTACCCAATTAAACACAAAAAATCGGTACAGCTGTTTAGGGGAACTTTACTGACGTACATACGCTCAGAAGAAACTTTTTATGTAAAGATAGTACAGTAAATTGAATCTACGTTTTATAGACATTTCGTATATGATAAAACAATATAAATTATCATTCCCCAACGGTCCCTGGATCACACCGGACCAAGACTGGTGGCAGAGGAAGGACTTTATTTTATGCAAGTAGTTTTATATTAAAGCCTATAGACTATTATAATTTTAAAAGAAGTACTTATTTTAAGATGTCATTGACAGTTTATTTTATATCATAATTTTATGTTAAGCCATAAAGCGGATCGTACGGTTATCGTATCGAAAAATCAATTTTCCTTTATCTACAAACACGCCATCGCGGAGTCGATAAGATCCTTATTTTTGCACATAATCTATTATTTTACTAAGACTAGTAGCCTGACCTTGCTTCGCTTTGTAATATTTCACGGGTACAGTAACGTTTCCCGGGATGAAATATCGTAGGTTAATATAATTGCCAAATATAATACAAATGAATTCAATGTGTTCAGTGGTATTAGTGTTAAATGTGTACAAACAGACAAACAAAAATTTCAAGAACAGGCCTCTATATCGATACTAAAGTCTACTATTCAAATTGCCAAAAAATATTCAAAATCGAATATTCGATGTTCAGATTCGGACCTGTTATAGTTTCAATATTACCTGATAATAATGGCTGATCTGGTGGACCATGAACCAGAGTTCCTTACTTATCTAGAGACTCCGTGTTCACTAAAGTTGGTCGCTAATGGATACTTTATTTACTTTAACATCCGCTGTTGGAAACACAACTTAATAAAATGATAAAGGACTTAAGTAAAACATTAAAATAAACTTATTTCATTACCCGACTTCAAAAACATGATCATATTAAGTTTGAACTTTTCTTCTTAATATATGCTTACCATATTTTCCCCGAGATACACGAAACGTATGTGTGTATATGTATAAACGTTGCGTGTATTATATATGAGTACTAGAAATATGGTTCTTTATTTTCATTAAAACATTTCGCTTTCACTCCTGATAGCGATGGTTTGGTAAATTGTACTTTGTAACTAACACCAATAAGATAAATAAAAAATATTATCATCAAAACCTACAAATTATTAATCTATTTACTTGTACAAAATAATATTTATTATTACCTCAAGCTTGAGCTGAGATACGCTTCTGGTGTTGGGTTCCGAGCTGACCGTCATTCATCCGAATGAACAGCATTGTAAATATGATCCGATTCACTCGGTAGGTAGCCAACGGTTGCTGCAGGACTTGATAGTGAATGGGGCCAAGTTCTATTTAAGACTTAAATAGCCTATTGAAAAAATTCGCATGGATTTTTTATAAAACCACAGTAATTAAACAATAAATAAATTATTTATTTTCAAATAAATATAACAGAAATTTAAAACAGACATAAAAATATGACACCTTTTGAGTATCGCATTATTACCGTATATATATATTAAAATGTAATGATAGATTTTTTAGCATCCTAGATGATCTGGTCTACATGTAGGTTACCTAATCATAGTTTACTTCCATTTAAAATATGGTTAGCATTAACATTGACTGAATTACTAACATTCAAACAATT
>DWPT01005056.1:0-12584 GCA_018251895.1 Agathymus mariae mariae | reverse complement strand
GAAACGAAAAATATTCCTAAAAAAAAAAATACAAAATGTAATGAGTTCGATAAAGACTTGATGAGTTTTTCTTATTTCATTCAAATGTATTTTAGGAAGGCTATGCAAAGTTGTTTTATCTGTTATTAACCAGCACTAGTGAATTTTATATATTGAAACTCAGCCTTCGCTGGGATGCTGTTAGTTTCATTCATATATGTACTTTACACATCTCCAATTTCCGAAGATATTCACTTAAAACGTTTTAAAGAAATCTGCATATAAGACTGTATTACTAATTCCAAACTGCAAGGAGAACCAAATCGAGCAGCTGCGAGTTGTAGTAATGGTTTCCTCTATAGTTAAAACAGAAGCAACTTTACTCTGTCTGCAGCGGCAGGAGTAACGAGTCCTCCAAAGTACAGTTAAAAACTTAAGACGTACTTTCACCCCAATAAAGTAATGGTTTGCTAACCACAAGTTAAACACCGCTAACAAAGGGCAACGGCAACAGTGCCGGTTGTAATTGAATTATCTCACACGCAGTCGGGCGCACTCGACGACAATGCGCGTACGGGAGCGCGTGGATTAGCGGCTCTAAGTGGATTATGCCATGTGCTTCCGCCCCATTGTGACGGTGCTTGAAATTGTGGCCGCTGTGGTCATATTATAATATTGTGGTTAACACAAGTATTACACACGAATTATAAAATAGTTTGATATTAAAAGATATCAAGTGATATTAAAAAAATAAAGAATTGATGGACAATATACCAGGTTAATAGTAATGAAATACTTATAAAATTATATTAAAAAAACTAGCAATCTGCCCTCGCGTCGTTTCGGAAAAACTACGCCTTACGATAAGAAATAGTACCCACATTAATTTAAATTATTGTATTATTTATTTATAGACGGATTAAAGAGAAACGAACTTTAAATATTAAGTGATGCTTACTAAATTACAATATGGAAAACAAAAACGAAATTGGTTAAGTCGTTTCTGAGATTAGTGCAAAAAAAATAATTGTAATAACCATTTTTTGGGTTCTATTGCGTTAATAAAGGCCGCTGATAATAGTTTTTCTCATATAAGCTTCATGTACAGATAACGTTCAGTTAGAATTTTATTATATGTATAGATGAACTGACATAATAAACAAATTTTGAAAACCCACCTATTGCAAAAAATATTCTTCTCAATTTTCGTAACTATGGAAATTGTATTTTTACGCATCAAATATACAATCACATATACACGATTACGATTACGATTATATATTATTATAGGTACTTACGATTAATTATAGATATTTAGGTAGTAGAAGCAAAAAATGAGGTGCATAAGTGTATTTAGACAATACATACAAGATTAAATGATTTTGAATTTGAATTTAGGTACACACATAATTAGTTATAAAATCAACTATGAATATTTTAAACGGTTTTATCAATGTTAGTGAGAGAGAGAGAGAAATATAGAGTGTTCCCCCCTTTTATCTGGGGCGGTACTCCACACATGGTGATGAAGGCGATAAGCACTTACCGTTAGGTGACTTGTCAGTCCATGTATTGCCTATTTATATAAAAACTGTGCCAGTTTGTAAATCATTATTATAAATTGCTATTACCAGTGTACACAAGTCTATTCCAAGTTATAATTTACTATTAAGTAATATGCGTTACACCCCAAAGGCCAGACATCCCCACAAAGCTCTAAAGCACGGAAATCTCGAGTGGCCCTAGATTGCTCACGAATGAAAATATTCGGCCCTAACAATGCGCGAAAGCCATTGTCGACTATTCTGTTTTGTCAATACATAAATAGTTCATAAATATTTAAACAGCTTAAAGTGTAACCCTTGGGAAAGCTTTGTGTGAAAGTTTTTGTTCGTGCGCAAAAACGCCCGGAAATTACGCATTGTATGCGTGCTCGGTGGCTACTGGTGTCCGTCCAAAATTCGAGCATTTTTACATTATTTGAAAATTTGTTTCTGTAAAACGTTATGACTTGGTATACAGAATACCATAGAACATTGGTTCCCTTCAATCGGTTAAAACTTCGGACTTTAACCAAAACTCAAATTTCTTTTATTGTAATATTAGCATGTAAAGAGACGTTTTGTTGTTCACAATCTCTGAGCAGATGTTTCAACTTTCATTCAATTAATTCTATGATTATAATAATGAATACAATAATTTAAAAAAATATTGTACATAACACTATACTACTATTTAGATAGAATACAAAAGTTTCCTCTAAAATATATTTTCTTTGTAATAAATTTAAGCCAATGAAACCACACAGCTGTGGAACGTTCAAGCAATGGAAGGCACAACTCCACGACACCAATCTCCGGATCGGTAAAGAACATGGACGGAAAACTCGTCTCGAATTGTAGGTACTTAATTCCATTATGAAATCATTGTCCGAACGGTTTCTGCGCGAACATTAACTCCACAACAATGTATGTATTTTGCCAACAATTGAATGTTCGGCCGTTGACGGCCCGTCACGACGACGGTCAGTATTTTTTCAACACTTCAAACTAACTGTTCTTGAAAGGTGAATTGACAAATATTAACAATTGTTTGTGCGTGAAGTGTTTACCGTGTCCTGTTCTAGATACTATCTTAATCTGGGATTAGTGTGGCGTTAACAACTTTTGTAAGGTTGTCGAAACGCATGCATTCGAGTTAAGTGATGGGTTGCCCACCGACGTGCCACAATAGCGGTCGACTCCCACGCACTACTTAGCTAAATACTTTTCGATCGGTTGTATCCGGTTCAATTTTGTGATCACATCAGTTGTTTTCACAGTCACAGAATATATCATTTATAAGATTTCGTAATAATATCATTTAATGTTGTCCATGTGCATTATTGCACTTTAAACGAATGTTTCGCAGTGACTACGATCAACTGGATTGAAATATTGCCAATAAATAAAACGTATCGTGAGTACCCGGTCCATAATAAAATGTATAAATTTCGCAATTACATAATTTTAAAATCATACGTTATAAACCGGTACTAGTCAGAATTTGTAAACGAAATAAGAAATCTAGAACGTACTCGGAAAAAACGAGACGTTACCTGATTTATACCAAACCCTGAGAGACTTAAGTGTAGGGATTACGTCTGTATGTATGTACGTATGGTACAGCGAATTGGGATCACAATTTCTTCACAAAAACGAGCATGAAGTAAATATATAAAAATAGTATGGGAAAAATGTGAATCGCTCTTGTTTCGACTTTTTTTAATAATATCTATTCGAAATTGGTTTTTATTTACAACTATCAAAAGTAAAACTGCGCCTCTTCTTAAAAAAATCAATGTATTTTTAACGTTCATAATATTATTTAGATTGTATTGTAGGGCAACAGTTAATATATAGATTTTTTTCGTCACTAAGCGAATTGCACGGTTTGAGATTATCAATGATTTGTGCTACTCGTTTCTGAGTATGGACTTAAATTATAGTAAGTACAAATACTCTTCAAGCTAACATTGACATTGACATTTGTGTTTGATTTTACCAAAAACGGCATACTTACAAAGAAGAAATTAAAATTATATCTAAATCGTTAGTTGTTAATAAGATTTCAAAAATTTTGCAGAGATAATTTTCAATTATTGATTTATGTCGCGTACCACGAAAAGATTTTAGAAAATTCTTCCCGCATCCCTCGGATGAATTAAAATTATGAAAATTGCTATACATGTACTTACTTGAAAGCAAATAATTTACACAGAACAAAAACGAGATCCCTATTAAAGGTTCTATGGAATGTTTAAAAGTGCATGGTAACGATGATTGTAGTAGTTAGAATAGTCAAAAACTGAAAAGACCACTATGAATTAGATGTACCAAAAACAATTTAGGAGATTTAAAAGGAATAAGGGATTCTTACTGATGTAGTTGAAGTTCTAAAATTAGGTTTTGAAAATTGACTGTTAATACCAACACCCATTAGAATGATTATCTGCGAAAGAAGTCTATTTGGTTCAAAGTTATAGAGAATGGTGGACATTTAGTGCGCTATTTATTCTCAATAAACGGTGTAGTAAAAAGATTTATTCAATTTTTTTTTTTGCATATATCTTTTTGAATTTTTTTTCTTTAAACTAACATTAATAAAATTTCCATTTTGCGTTACTTCATATTTTAAACGATTAGATTGAATTGATTTAATCGTTTAATTGAAACTCGATTGGTGGAAGTTCCAATGTCGCTAAGGGGCTCCGGATAAAAAAAGATTTACATTATGTAGAATATCGGATATAAGGCGCGTAATCCTAATTCAAGATAAGCAATACAAGAAGTGAGTTACATTAAAATCTCTATGATTACACGCAAAACCTAATATTCCTAATAGAGATAAACATTAAATTATTAGTATCCACCATGCTACTCAACTTCATTGATTTACCAAGTTCAACCTTTAACCTTTCATTTTGGAATGAAATACTTCTCAAATTATTTTGGTGTACACTATTAAAGTCCTGCATTGTGAAGATACTTGACTCCAATGTTCAAGTCGCATCGTGTTTAAGCGAGGGTAGTGGCACCAGGAGCAGGCACGAAAACAATTACTTCCATTTACATATATAGCGGCGGCCGACGGCCGCGGGCGCGCTCTCGGGCATTTCGTACTCTACCTCGGTGTGCTGATTTCGAACACTTCTCTCTTATGTATTTGCTTGTATTATTGTTCAAAGATCCATTCTTTTGATATTTAAATTCAAAGTAATTTTGTTTTGGACGATGTAAATAAGTAAATAAACGCTCAAATACTCATACCCTTCCACGATGATTACTGTAAGGTTATGAATGCGTGAGGGAATCATTTCTATATTGTACGTGAATTAGACATATACAATGAGGATAATACAAACATATAAGATAAAAAAAAATTGTCACTCAAATGTCTTTCCCCTGAAGCAAACCTGGAATCCTTACCTTGACAGGCGATCTCACTACCTACCGAACTGTGGGGTCGTGAGAAACATCAGACAACGCTACATAACCTTTTTCCCTAAATTTGGAAATATATAAAAGTATAATCAAATTAATAAGATTGTGAAAAAATGAGTGTCCAAATAGAATCAAAATTTATTATTATGATTATTTATAACCTTAGACCACAAACTCAAAACCCAAGGCCATTAATTTTTACTAGAGACAACACTTCAAAAGGAATATTGGAATTTCAGAATAGACTTACTTGCTTACCTACTTCGGTAGATATTTGAAGTAGCTTTGATTTTTCAATTTATATTTAATATTGCTTTATATAAATATCGGTGGTCCGAGCGGACCGAGGATTCTGTCGGGTATCTAATTTGTATATATCACTACTTATCACTATAGAAGGCAGTGACGTTTAAATAACCTAATTCTTACTTACACAGTAATGATCGTAACACTCTTCGTGAATAAATTATATTAAAATTGCGTACGTAATCAACATAAGTAATTATTGTTGAAGTGAAGCTCTTATTTCCAACTATTTACTTTTCTCTAATGACCCTCAAATCATTGCTATTGAATTGAAGCCTTCATCTAATTCGAACCAAAGAATCAAGGCAGTGGAGCGTGAACATCAATAAAACCATCGTTAATTTGCGAGCATTTAGCCGATAATTACTTTAATGGAGTCGACAATGGATCGGTGAGCGTCGAGGACACTCAATTATGTGGCATTCAGGTTCGCTGCTGTTTGCGCTGGTACGCAGTCGAGTGGCGGAGGAGCGAGTACTCTCATTGGCCAGCCACCCTCTCGGGGGAAGGGGTGCTCCGCCGGCTCGCGAACAAGCTTTGTGGATAGGATTTGTTTTTTTTTGTTAGCAAATACCTTTGTACGCTATGATTTCTTGATGTTATAGGTGTTTCACTTTGCAATTCGTCATTCAACCACTTATTTTGTTTCATATAAAAACGGTGACACTTTGAAGGTGTTGTGATTTGAATTCTTTCCTCGTATACATTTTTATTTATTTATTTATACAATATAGTTACAATCCCTTATACTAACACCTTAAACTACAAATATAACAAGTAGTACTTAAATCTTAAACATATTCACTATCTTTATTACTTATGCAACTGTAAAAATCAAGTAGCACTTACCCTCCGTACTAGTTATGAACTGTATGACGGTCGAATAGTATTCCTCGCGTATGCACAGCTACCGGAAACGCGTTTTTACACATTAAAACTTGAAAGTTTAATTACCTATATGGTTTTCATTTAAAGAAAGATAACTATATCATATGATTCTATAAAAGATGCTTAGTTTTCCAATAAGACAATACGTTTGTAGTGTGTTTTCTACTCAAGTTTATAATTAAGGACATATTTAGCCACCATGTACATCATCATTATGTACAACATATCAAAATGGTATAAAAAACGATTGGGAATTAACTGTAAAAAAAACGAATTACTCCATTTAAGAAACGTGCACTTGTTTGTTAAAATACAAGTATTCGTAATATATTGTGAATTTCAGAGGTTACTCCAGCGTTAGACAAGGTTTAACTGAATTTCGTTAGCACAAAAATTATCGGAAAAAAATGTCTTGTAAAGCTTACAAATACGTGCAAAATCTCTAAGATGTCAACCAAATGTTCTTAGTAAATCCACGTTAATATATCGGCTTAGAAGCAGCGCGCTCCGGCGTCGAGCTCCACGTCCCCACATTAATGTTATTATTTGGCAACATTTACTAAATAATTTGCTCGTTAAACGTCGGCCGATCCGCGCCTGGCCCTAACTACCGTATTGTGTGAGCGCTGGCTCCCTCCCTCGGGATTCCGCCGCCAATACGACTTTACATTAATTACTTCTCCGTCTTTTGTGCTTCATATTTGTAGCAACATGCTCTTTTGTGCGCGATACGAAATTAATAACGCCCGGTTATTGTGTGGGTGGATTAGAAAACTATCGCGCGCGCTCAATGAACTCTTATAAGTTTAGATTTGATGAGTTTTCCTTAAGCTTGCTCCGCGCGGGACTTTTGGGATTTCTCTTGTATGGCTGTAATCTGTTCGTGGAGCTGCCGTGTAGGTGAAAAAAGATACTCAGCCTTAGGTATGATATTTTTGTGCTTTGTATCTGAAAAATCGAATATCTCAATCTGTTTAACCGTCACAAACTTACACAAATTATGTTGTAAAGTTGTATTCGTTAATGTAATTCTTATATAAAGTTTACATAAATAAACAAACAGCTATTATAGAGAAACACTAATTATAAGTAAACTAAGAAACGGACAAACATATATAAAAAAGAAGTAGATTTTTTTATTATTGTTTTTGTGGTTAACATATTTATGTTAGGTTAGGTTAGGTTATATTAATATTATAAACCTCAAACAAGATCAACTAAGTAGAATTGCTTTATTGCTGAAAGTGCGGACTGTTTCTTACTAAATTATCAAACTGTATTGTTGTTTCATAATAGAAACAGTAGTAACATTGGTAATTCTTTAGCCGCATGGAACCGAAGGTAAAAGTGGTAATTTATTATAATATAAGGTTATATTATGTATTATTATGAGCAGAGTCAGTCATGCCACTGCATTTACAAATTTTAGTGTCGTGGGTGACTTAAACATACAATTAATACACCATAAATGTCCACCCAGAACCATCAACAAACACTCAACATTCCCACATATGTCTGCTCCGGCCGTGTACCGAATCAATGACTATTACCTACGGTGTCATCATGAAAATAACAGATGATATAATAATTACAATCTACAGTTTTACAAATAGTTCTCATAAAGTTCTGTACTTGTTGATGTTATAAATTATTCTTGTAGCACAAACACCGCACACCGCACACCGCCAACACAACTCGCAGGAGAGTCGGGCTCTGGGGAGGCGAAGGACGGAGCAGTCCGCAAACGGAATAGATAATTCAATAACCGACGGAACGCGCGCTTAATCCCGAAATTAGCAATACGATATGATTAAATAGATTTTGGTGGAACAAAGCAGATGTCGGGGGAGTACGTCGCGAGGGCCAAGGGAGTGCTTCGTGTGTCATTACGCGGCTAATCAAGGGTTTTGTTGTACAAGGGTTGTGTTGGGTATTTACTGTGACGTGTCTATTATTCACTACAATACGTAACTGTTTATTATGCGTTACATAAATTACATGTAGAGAAAATCGTACACACGGCAGACAATCGTATGATAGAAAGTGACGTAGGAGAAGATTTACGGGCAGGGATACACATGAATAAACGTGAATCAATAAAGATACCTGTAAATGTAACACGCTGTACCATAAGATAAGAACGAGTGAAAAAAGTTTAACACTGATTTCGCAAAAGAATTTAATGAGCAGGAAAGACGAGAGAAATTAAGGGAAAAATATAGGACAAGTAGAGTTCCTTAACATGTCTCTTGAAAGAATTAAGGGATTAAGCTCGTCTAACGGATATAGGTAAGGAATTCCATATGCTTAGAGAAAAGATACTGAAGGATTTTTGATAAAAGAAAAAGATAAATAAAGAAGTATTTAGTCGTAGGTACTCAAAGTAGGGTTTACATTAGAAAGGAGAAAGAAAAAAACAAAATAGAAAGAAATATTATTTAATATTGTGCTGTTCAGCACAACATAATGTAGAACTAGAAGAAAAACAATTTTGACTCACTACCTTAAATCTTATAAATAACTTAGTACTAAAGACTAAATATTAAAATACTAAAAGACCTAAAATAAAAAATATCAATACAAAGGTTGTTATAATTTGAAGTATGTAGAACACGAATTAATCATTTGATTAAATTATTTTTAATTCTTCAGTACGTAGGACATATAAAACTGGAGCAATCTGACAAAGACGAATTTATTGTAAGTTTTATCGTTATTTTTACGTTCGCAATAATTTCCTTACGAGCCTGTTACTCTGAAATAGCAGCCGCAACTCAGTTGACGAGCGTAAACATTGCAGCGCGAATATTGGCGACACGCGCTGGCACGCGTCGGAACAATGTGAACAGAATGCTTTGTGCTGCGGATTGCTTCCGGATGACCCGTGTGTAGTACGCATGGAAAAATATTGATACTCACATCACTTTGGCAGAGTGACAGCGATATTTCCTACGTTGGAAATAGAATTAAGTTCAGGCCGCATTGTACCCATGCGATCACAGTGGTACTTTTATGCTTTACCGCCTTCGGGTAAGGTCGTACTTTACAAATAAAAACTGATCAACAGATGTGCTATTTCTATTTCATTAGTTCAAAGCTCAATCAATGGCTTATGTTAAGCTTATTGATAGAGTTAGGCAACTACGGGAGCGAAAGTAGATGGATAAAGTGTCCACTAGCTGCAAACTTCTAGAGCTCTTCCCTGCTTTATTTATTAATTAAATTTAATTAATCAATTTTAGTTTTAAATGTTGCATAAAATTCAAGATTTTTAGCAGGATATAAATGTATATTACATATTTATGTAAATTTTTCGTCACTAGTTTTTCTTAAATTAATCATCTAGTTTGTAGATCTTTCTTCTTAAGAATGCTTTTGACGTGAGTTTTTCATTTACAGTGTAGTATTTCCGTTAATACTTATGGATTTTTTTTATACATTTTCAAACATCTACCCGCGCAAGAGCCACCGGTTTCGCTCCTAAAATCTGGTACAATCAGTTCAGTCTCATTTCTAGTGTTAATGATGTGAACATCACTGTTTATCTAAAATGTTTGCGATAAAACAGTAAATATATCAATATCTTTAATAAGAATAAATATGCTTTAAAGAGAGAATGTTATTTAATTTAAGCGATTGACTGAATCTGAGGACATTTACAACCAACGCCATCGCATGTATTGACCTTTTCTGATATCAAAATTGACGCATTATCAACAACCGAGCCTCACAAAGACAGACAAGAGGACATTCCGACATCCGATTTCCGAGGAAAAGAGCTTCTGACACTTGGACTGGCTAGAAGTCCCTTCGCTATCATGCATCGGATAACGTACTACAGTATGCTTAGGGCGTTTTCAATTACGTATAGATACTTTTCCTATACTGGACCGCTAAGGAGTTGAAGCTCCATTTATATAACTACCAAGTATTTAAAATGTCTACATATTACACTCAAGATACATAGCCAGGTACTAAAGTATCAAACAGTTCCATTACAACTATGGTATAAACTCAAACCTAAATTACGACACGTTTTGTAAATATTATCATCTTATTTCACAGATCACGTAAATGTAGCATTTTATAAGTAGCAGTGTACAAATATTTAAATATTCATAAATGACAGAGTAGGAAACTTTTAATATTTCACCCGTTGCCGTTGTCGTCGGGGGATGAGGGTGGCCAGGGGGTAAGAAGCACGTGGGGGGAGAGGGTTACGGGTAGTCTCGGAAACAATTAGGCGCTGCGCAAGCGCGCGAGCTTCCTGCCGGCGTCTAATTGCCGTATCTCTCTCTGCGCCGCATTCCCGTATTCCTATTATAATTGACAGCCATGTTATTGCTGACAATGCGATTAGATTATCTGAAATGGAACTGTTACGCTCGACGGGTTTGAAGGGTTATGGGACGGATTTATTTTGAAAATTAAAACGAATAGTTGGGCTACTCGAAAACTTGCTATACTTTTAAAGTCATCAGTCCGTCTGGTTGGGCAGAAGGTTCCAGAATATCCGGGAATTGATCTGTAAATCCTAATGAATGTTTGGGTGGTGAGTTTCTGTGCTTTTAAGTACATGTTAAGCATTCAACCCCATACAATAATTTCATTTCATTTAATTTCATATCATATTATTATCTCTAATACTTTTCCTAGCGATGGTAAGGCCAATCAAGTATTGTAGCAGAACCCTCTTTATGTACTCCTACAAGCTTACACAAAAACATAAAGCAAAAAGTTAAATATCTATATAGCCGACAAATGAGCAGGCGGGTCACCTAATGGTAAATTTACACCCGTATATGCATATTAATGACGCTCAACGCATTACCATCGAGATTGCCGTCCAAGAAGAATGCGGGAACGCGCTTTAATTAGTCTACCAACAGTGGAATCTTAAATAATTAATGCTTACTTCTAGAAGAAGAATGGTAGCTAACCAGGTATTAGAATCATTAAAGTACAGACCTCCAAAAAGTGAAATCTAGCATTGCTTCCTCCGTTACTCAGTAGGACGCTCATAGAGGGGAGATATGTTTGAACACATCAATTAATAGCGACCTATAAATTCCAGATATTGTAAGTCACGTTCTAGTCATATATTTCTGTTCGTGTGGACTGAGTTCAAAATATTAAATTAAACGTATATTTCCTACTGGCATAAAACCCATACAATAATTACTTTACGATATAAAATAATCTTTCATCTTTCTAATCAAAACATGCACATAACGTAAAAATATCGACGCTTTTGACGTGAAAATAGTCATCAAGATGACTCTTGGCATGTTGATGATGGCATGACACACCCACATGTAATAAGTTTTGATATATTGAGTAAACAAAAAAATAAAAATTTGATAATAACTTCCAAAACCAGTAGTCGGATTTTACGAGAATGTAGCCACTTTAGGAAAATAGGCTTCATGCCTTGTCGTATTAAAACACTTTGTAGTTTTGTTAGTTTTATAGCTAAGTGCTGTTTTGCAGTTGGCTCTTTTCACAATTTACAACATTTTGTAACAACGTAGTTTGGCAGTTAACTTTATTCACCACCATAAAATTGTTGTTCTGTTATTTTACTAGTATATTTAACTCATTTTAGACAAAAATGTAGGTTGCTCCCTCTTCACCACCGAATCGACGATATATAGGTTTCTATCATTTACAACACATTACATTATTGACATTAATTATAGGTACTAGTTCAAATATGTCACAATACATATATCAAATATTAAGTAAGTTGATTTTGTTAGAATACTGATATTTCTAAGTTTTATTTTATGGCGCCCCAATAGCGCAGTTGCTAATTGCCTGTCTTCCGTGCGATCAGGCCTAGGTTTAATTCGCAGCAACGGCAAAAATTAATGTAAAGATAAATGCTTATTTTTGGGCCGTGGGTGTTTGTGACATCTCATTTGTGTAAACATTCCACCTGTAAAAAAGAGAAGTCGTCAAAGAACTTGTGAGTGTGAGAGGATTTATTTATTATCTGACATATAAACAATGTAAACACGTAATTTAAATAATAATTCACCTAGATACATTGTTATGAGTAACATTCGGTATAATTTCGGTCAGCGATCTCATGCCAGTCCATCATCCGATAATAGCGGGATTAACACGATCCAACCCTTTGTGGGCGGAGGAAAAACTTGGGCAACACATTTGCGCACTCTCGTTATTTATTCATCAAACAAGCTCTGTTCATTGCCGCTGATAAATCACTATGTCGGATTATTTGTTTGAAAACAAACTAGTGATTTCAAATAACTGCGGCTGGTAATGCGAAGTATGAAAGCCTTATCTTCGAGAAAACTTGTTCAGATTTCAAAAGAATCGAGATTACTACGAAGGGCGATCAAAAAGTAACGATAAACGGGTATTATTGCAGGGCCTGTTTACGTGGAATCTATTGTTTTCACT
>DWPT01005055.1:0-12586 GCA_018251895.1 Agathymus mariae mariae | reverse complement strand
AAAGGTTAATAAAGTTCGAAAAAATGTGGTCCATCTCTCCTTGTTTTACTTAATGTGTGTATTAATCACCTAAAACTACGAAAGGTGTAATAGATCTATATATTTATTTACAATACAACTGTGAATGTTTATTAAAAGTTATATTTTTAGTATGAATCTCTAATTTGATACTGGTACAAATAAAGTTTTATAGTATTAAATGATTAATAAAATAATATGTATTATGCGTTTGCGTTAATAAACAAAATCCATCCATATGACACCGTATTAAAACACGTAGTTCTAGTCATCAAAGACCCCCGAATCACCGATAGGCTGAAACGGTTACGCTTTACTAGAAACATAAGTTCCCTTTGTGTGTTCTATCGACATTACAACGGTGAAATTTGCAAAGAACTGTTTGACTTATTTTTGAAATACTAGGAAAGCTGCAGGATTCTTTACTGTAAATACTGAAATAATACTCTGTAGTGAAATAATATTATCTGTGGTGTGTAATTTTGCTAGCAACACATATATTGAGTTGTTTTTCAATTTTTAGTGGATTTTTGACGTTGCTAGTATTTGCTCGTTTTCATCGGTTAACAATAGTTTTTATCAATGTAGTGCTTAGGTTTTCAATATGTTTATAATTTAAGTAGTTCTATAGGAAATACAACAAATCTAAACTTAAATGACGCCCACGAAGACTACGACAACCGAAGTAGAAATGGTGATACGAAACAGAAAAACTGTTATGAAAGACGGGATTATGACAATGTCGGGCATCGGCGAGCCTTCGGTTTTCCACGCACTCGTGGTGATCTTCTTGGAATTTTTCGCGTGGGGTCTGCTCACCATGCCGATAATATCAGTGCTCAACGCAACTTTCCCGGATCACACTTTTCTAATGAATGGCTTGATCATGGGCATCAAAGGCATCTTATCATTCTTGTCCGCACCGCTCATTGGCGCACTGTCCGATGTCTGGGGCCGTAAATTCTTCCTTCTGGTAACTGTGTTCTTCACGTGTGCACCGATTCCGCTTATGACGATCAACACCTGGTGGTTCTTCGCGATGATAAGTATCAGCGGAGTGTTCGCGGTGACCTTTTCAATCGTGTTCGCGTACGTCGCCGACGTAACGACAGAGGCGGAGCGGTCTCGGGCATATGGGCTCGTGTCAGCCACGTTTGCCGCCAGCATGGTGATCTCACCGGCGCTTGGTGCCTACCTCATGGACTTGTATGGTGAAGCACTGGTCGTGGCCGCGGCAACGGCGGTTGCTGTATTGGACGTATTCTTCATAATGGTCGCGGTGCCCGAGAGCCTCCCCGAGAAGGTACGACCGAGTGGCTGGGGCCCCGCCATCAGCTGGGAGCAAGCGGACCCGTTTGCAGCCTTGCGCAAGGTGGGCGCCGAGCGCACAGTGCTAATGCTGTGCGTGGCAGTGTTCCTCTCGTACCTGCCCGAGGCCGGTCAGTACTCATGTATATTTGTGTATCTCAAGCTCGTGATGGGCTTTGGTGTAGTGCAAGTGGCAATATTCATTGCGATAGTCGGTGTTCTCAGTATCGCAGTGCAAGTGGTGCTTGGTTTTCTGATGCGATCGCTTGGAGCGAAACATACAATCATGGTGGGACTGCTGTTCGAGATGCTGCAACTGATGTGGTACGGGTTCGGAAGCCGAACGTGGATGATGTGGGCGGCGGGTGTGCTGGCGGCGCTCGGATCACTGACGTACCCCGCTATAAGCGCGTATGTGTCAGTCAATAGTCGCGCTGACCGGCAGGGTGTGGTGCAGGGTATGGTGACGGGGGTGCGGGGATTGTGTAACGGTCTCGGGCCTGCCATGTTCGGCGTTATCTTTTACCTGTTCCACGTGGATCTAAACGAGGAGCATGCAGTGGCGGGCCTTGATGGACGGCCTGACGAAAAGTACGTGAGAATGGTGCCAGGGCCGCCGTTCGTTTTGGGAGCGTTGCTAGTGATATGTGCGTTGCTGGTGGCGGCATTCCTGCCGGAGGACGGCACGGTGGGCGCGCGGCGGGGGTCTCCCGATCTGCGCTTCGAGTTAGAACGCGGGCGGCGCGTGGCGGGCCCGCTGTCACCGCTCATGGCACCTGAGTCGGCCGCTCTCTAGCTAGCGTTGAAGGCCGGCCGTGCGGCCAGCGTCTGATCCTCCAGCGGTACGCCCCAAGGGCGTCCCAGTGAATGCATTTAGGAAGGTACCAAAGCGAACTCAATTTCAATGTGAGTCCTGAATTAAGTGATTGCACCAATTACATTCCTGCTTACCATGTGCATAATTTCCACTTCTTTTAATTGATACTGTGTTTGATCATACTTTTTTATTTTTTTCCCCATTTTGTATAGTTATATTCAGCACTGAGGGTGTGTACATATTGTGATGGAATAAAATTATTCAGATCATTAAGCAACTCCTCTGTTTAAGGCGAGCTATTCATCACACAACTTTCATAAGTAATATAATTTTTCTTGCTGTTGAGTAGGATAAATTAATGTCTTATCTTTATAAAATCTCAATGCATCATGTCTTTTTGAAAATGAGCTTCGAAGTATTAGAATGTATTGAATTTTGGGTAGAAAAAAAATTATAAATTACATGCTTGTAAATATGCACAACTAAAAGGAATACAATGAGCCAAGAAATAGTTTTATATCAATATCAGTGTTATTAAAATAATAAAAATAAACAAGAATATTTAATAGAATTAGTATTGAGTTAAATAAATGTGATTCTGAAAGGAAATAACCTACTTGCAGGATTAGTCACTAGAACTTACAGTGAATTTATATCAATGATCTCCCTTTGTTTATTTGATATAACGATACAAACATTATCTGGTATTAGTTGATTGTATAAAAATTCAACAGTATTTAGATAGGTATTTTTAAATACTAATAATTAAAGTATGGGGTATGCAAGGTTTAAACACAGTTATAGTATTGGACACCCAGTCATTGTCATTTGTATCATACTATTTTGCAACTACATAACGCTGGATTTGACAAACCCCACCTTTTTTACAAATTGGTTTAAATAATTGAAGATGTCACTACATGGTATCTATATAGATTGTACTAAAACTGTTGTAAGTAGAGTAAGTGTATATAACCTTCAACATATTCTTACAACAGAAAGTTATGGTGTTATTAAAGTATCTACGTATAAATATATTTAGGTACATAGATATCTTAAAAGGCATTTATTGCCGGCAATTGAATTTGCCTCATAAATGAATTGATAAAATATTATAGCAACTTAAAAATTCAATTGAGCGGTTCAAGAAACATAAACTAATCAATGACTACATGTTTGAGTGATAATAATTATGTATGCATTGTAACTTTAATATTTCTTACTTACAAAATTAATATTCAGTATAACAATATACATTTTCCCACCAGTTACAATTTACAAATAAATGGGGGACTATCATATGGTGCTAATGAGTTCTTGTTTCCTTACAACTAACTAATTCAATGATTTGTTGTTCAAGTATCATTCAAAGAAACAATACCTTAACTCATACATAAATACATAGTGGTTTAATAGACCTTTTGTATTTGCTTATTTTACTGACAGATATATCAGTTTACCTCATAGTAGTAGTTACAAACAGTAGATTACTTTATGTAAACTATCAATTTGAAAACGAATTTTGTAACAAAGTACGCAGGTGTGAAAAACAAAATAATTGCGTTTCAAAATTATTAATATGAACGATAATAAAAAGTCAGTTTGACGTCATAGCTAATATTTGTCCTAAATGTTACGATCGATCGGTACGAATGCTCGTCGAATCGACGGACGAGTTTTGTAACAACTAGTTTATACTATACCACCATTAATCGATTTGATATAAAATCACGTAAAAGTCGTTATTATTCAGCTTAGTGAATTTTATCAGACGCTAATTATGTTTTCACTACGCCTTATGGGCGTACTCGTAATAATATTTATTTTAAAATAGGTTAATATACGTATTTTTTCACGTGCATCATAGCACCCGAAAGGATTTAGTGGCGTGTACATTCTATATCAGAGGACAGAAAACATGTCATAAAATTATCAATACGGTTTCTCACAATGCATAGGTACACAGAGACGAGACAGACAACCAAAATTAAATTATAATAAATTCTAATTCACCTGCAATACAATTTTCAAAGAATATTAAATGTACGGAGATAATTTTTTGTTATAGTTGGCCTAGATCCGTGATTGCTATGATACTATTGCGTATTCAAGTTTTGGCTGACATACGATTACGTCTTTACCTAAATAAATATTGATCTTGTTAAAACACTGAATACTTGTCGCCTTTAATTGCTTTGCTTTAGATGGAGGCTCAAAATTAGACATACATACGTTTCACATTATGGCTGACCTTGACTTCCGTCATGTTGACCTAACTCCAATCTGAAAGTTTATTTTATGCAAAAAAAACTAATAATATTTAGTGTGATTTTCGTTGTCGCAAAGTCAAGGCGAACGAGAAAAAACATAAAAGACACGTACCAAGCGTCGTGGTATTAAATTCTTGTTGGAAGTTTCTCAGTGAAGATTGAATGGTAGTCGAGTTGATACTGTCTCTGTTAACTATTTATCTAGTACGACTTCTACTAAATAATAGATATTTCCTTGTAATGTTAAAAATGATAATTATAACTCGGGACATAAACATAATCTGTAGCTTCGGTCTGGTCCATGTGTACAGTCACATACATACGGAAGTTGCTTTTTGAAATTGTCGGTGATACACATTATCTTCACGTGTGTTTCAAAGAAGAAACTGAATCATCAGTTGTTTTCAGATTAGGTAGAAAAATGATGTTAAATTCTTTGTAACGATAAAGGCCTATCCATATCTGATACCTTGTAAACACTGATACCACCACACCTCCAAATATCGCACCGATCGCACAACTAATTTTAGTTTCGGTAACGAATTCGTCACGTCCATCAATTGTCATTTAAATTATATGATCAGCCCACGGTGACGTGTGTTATACAATTTTTTTTAATGAAATTGTCACTATGATATTTAACATGTGGAAAATCCTGCTTTGCGGATTCGTAAGACCTCGTAGAGCGAAATATCGGTCACATTCCCAACCACAATATCAGGAAACGATATAAAATGGATACAATATATGTGTTAAAGTAGTTATTTTTCTTTGAATGAGTCCTGAAAACCTGCACTCGTGTGTGACCTTGGTCAGTGTTATTGATTCAACGTCAATTAAATGTGGGAGCTTACATTTGAGATATTTTTATTTTCTATATTGAAGATTTTCATAATGGATAATCATTGTTCTCGCTCTTAGAAATCGCAGTCGGGTCAGTTCATTGTAAAGTATTTGCAATCCATCGTTCCGTAACTGTACAGTATTAGTTTTTTACCTGCATTTTGACTGTTGCGATCTGTGACAGCGGCGCTGATCGGTAAACATTATAATATATTTCGATCGCACACCTCATACATCGTACACGGTATCGATTTAAGCGTCGATTAGATAAACTGTACGTTTGACCTGAGGTTGAATTCGATTTTTTAATATATATAAACTTTGTTGATTTTCGATTGTTTTAACACTAAAGGCAGTATTTGCAATGAACATTAAAAATTTACAGGAGTTTGGATATAAAGTATAACGAAAAATCTTACAAACGTGCAAAAAATATAATATATGAAAAATCTCTTTCTCGGTGAAAGTACTTGGGAATCAAATTTAAACAATATTTCACAATACGCAAGTATTCATAATACGTGACATTTATATTATTATTCAAACGCCATTTTATATAAAACCGATACGTTCCTGCGCTGCAGCATAGTAATGTTGTCAGCTTTCGCGACTACTTTCGTGTTTCAACCTTTGTAGGTAGGCTTATCTATGACGATTTTTTTTAATGTAGTTTTGATGTGTGTTAATCAGTATTATTATTTATAAATGAAAAAAGCCACGACACAAGACGAAGGGCCGTTTCCAAGTAGTGGGGCTGTTGAATCCATCTCTCATATAAAAAAAAACTATTTTTAGAAGATATTGTACTTGTATCTTTTCGACATTTATAACTATAGTAAATGGCATCCATATACTATAATGTGTTAACTTTCAAAATGATTTGTGTCGCAGAAGTTCACTCGTAAGCAAAAAACCCATATCATACCATACCATACCAATACCAATCAGAGTCAGTGATTCGCACATAAAAATCTTGTTCGTTGTAACACGCCTTATAATTTATATTGTTTATCATGTAAATAAATTATGTCATTTTCGTGTTAATTCAAATATCCCTAATAAATAATCAGTTCATTACCAGCAGCATAGGATAACCTCAAAATACCTTTGCCCGACGAATTGTAAGCATTAAAAACTCGTTGTCCGTGAACTTTGCTAGTCTGTGGCAACTTGTGGCGCGTCGCTACGCTGCCCGATGTGTCGAGTCTCAGTCTCAGATAAGAAGCTATTATCAACTCGTATCGATGACTAATGTTTTTGTGTCACACCAGTCTAGCATGTGAAGTATCAAGATGATGCAATGCGTGACGACTTTCCATTTCGTGAACATACTCCTGTGATGTCATCTCGTATACGCGAAATGTTACGTTTAGCTGTTAAACACAGTAAATGCGTCTGTTTTTAAATCAAAAATAAACTGTCACCTAGATACATTAATAAAAGTAATTAATTTTATAGTTCAATATTAAATGTTAACCCGTTGCCAAAAATTGCTTGCAAAATGAAACCATTTCGGATATGCTTTGAATTGAAATGATTGCGACATCATAAACTTTGGTACCGAATTCAAAAAAACTTATTCTTCTATCATCATAATGGTGTTTTTATGTTGTATTCTATTTTGACTTCATTTTGTTTTTAAACTTTGAATAATAAGATCACAAGCAAGATGCAGTCTACAAAATAGGCCTACAAAATCTTCCACGTAACGTATGCTGTAAATATTAAACTGCTACGTATTATTTCAAGGTAACATTTGTGCAAACTTTTATTTAGACAATGCCTACTTATAAGTCTACTTAGTTTTCATAGGTGCCCCGGGGATAATAAACGCACCCATGTCAATTTGTGACATCGAAAAGAAAACGAAATTAGAACGCTTTAAAAATTGAAAATTCACCTAAATATATTTAATGTAGCGATAAAGGCCGTGAAATTATAGACGACCAAAACATTGTTCCATTAATTGAGATCACTTATCCAAAAGATCGGTTAACGACCGCGACACGATAGTAAGTTTTTTTTCTGTGAAGAATTTCCCCCGAAAATGCGTGACAGACATAGATCCAAAAATATGTTCTATTTTAGAAAATTCAAAATTCCAACACGTGTGCATTTGCCTAAGAGACACGTAAGAACTCCTATACTATATTAGATCTTTTTTCATTAAACAGATAAAAATTTTGCTTGAATTTATTGAAATGAATTTAATTACAGTTCAGTTAGAGCATCGTGCGTGATTTATATTCTAGAGCACTAATTATGTATGACCCTTGCTCAATTCAAATGTACGAGACGACTGCGTGATATGGTTTATCCTGTAAGTTGTGTGGACTGGCCGTGGGGCCAGTGTTGAAATAATGATAGCTTCGTTAGTCACGATAGACGATACGCTAAAATGGCGCCATTCGCAAAAAAGATAAACAGTTAAAACGAACGGACATCTAACGTGAATCGGTTTATTACATCGTGAAATTATTTTTAAAAAATGTTGAAAAAATTAAGGTTACTTTCTAAACTCTTTGTGTAAGATTTTTTGTAAAACATTAAGTTCAATTTAAATTTCCCGGTAAATATATTGGTTTTGTCAATTTCCGTCTTCAGATAATGGTGTTCAAAACAACTTGAACGTTCATCTTTTAATATGCAAAATTGTAATCAGCTGTAGACAGTGAAGTTAATGTCTAATTAAAGCTTGCTCTTATTTTCTTAAACGGACGCCTCTGTAGAATATTTTGAAATCCGAATAGGCTGAAATTATTCACTTTAAAATGTTCTCCACTCACCCAATTCTGCCTGGGAATATCGGATACTGAATGTTCTTATTATAGTCAGACATTGTCGCCCACTCAGATAATACAGAAATGAGAAACGCCTCGGCATGCAGACGTGGGAATAGAATTAAAAATGCAATGCTGATATAAGATGGCACCGACGTTGTTTCAGCTCTGGCCGGGATCGTCGGAACAATTTATTTATTTACAACGCACTTCCTCGTTATTCGCTGCGTAGCACAACGTGTGCACAATGCGCTGTTCCTAGGGGGCAATATTTAGTGCAATTTTTAGTTACCGTTTATCTTTATAAGACGTTTTATCAATCTATGCGAAGAAATCCAGCGAGCTGCGTCACTAGAACGTATGGAGACGTATGGAGGACGACGTTCACCATCGTCTTGGGACGTCGATTTAAATGACACAGCGTTCGTTTCTATAACTGAAAATCTACGAACGAATCACACTTTGTCCATCGATATCGAACTGAAGGCGACAATGACGTAGGAACGTAGCAAAAGCGGTTCTCACGCTTCCCTCTCGACCGGCAACCCAACGATGATGCTTGTGATTTTGTGGAAAATGAATACTGCTGATCGAGTACCACCGCTCGTTTGTAGGCTATTTTATAAAAATGTATACATTGGCCGAATGTACTGTAAACTGTAATAAAGCGTGAGCGTGACCCAGCGCTTTCAATGGACACGTGTACCACTAGCTGACAGTATAAACGACTCTCAACATGTTCCTTGATTTGTCAATACATTATTCATTACGTTGTGTACGGGGAGATGTGGATACTGACGTCACCAGTCGTCACATTGTAATCTAAATTAATATTGTTTATGAGATGTAATGTAATTATATAAGGAATGAACATCACATACTTTTACTTTATGGGAATTTTAAATACGGCTTCATGTTCCCATAGATCCATCTAAGTGGCAAAAGGTTCTGAGCTGTGATTCACCCTTGAGATACACACAAGTGGACAGCAGCATTACGAAAAGATTATTATGTATAAAATTGTTTTTAATATTTAACAGAATATTAAAACGTACAGCGAAGCTCAAGAAGACGCTAATCTATGTCACCCCGTTTGTACGATCCTACATCAGTGATTGCAAAGTTATTTGTTTATTGATGACTAACATACTGAACTTACACTATTCACGTATGAAATGAAATAATATTTATTCGATATTGGCTTTTATAAACACTTCGAAAATCAAACTACGCTAACGCTTCAACAAAACGCTACCGTGAGTGTCCCCACAAGAAGAAGCGGCAAGAAACACCCAAGGTGTTTTATTCCTAGACACGGTTACAGCTACTTCTAGCTATTTATTAAACGAACGTCTTATCCTTGAACAACATAACATATGTATAAACAATAGACATACACTTGAAATATAAATCGCAGACTGACTAGCTGCTATTAGTCACTTTGAATAAGTATACTTATTCAATGACAAATTGAGGTTTTTAGGTAAGAAATTAAATATTTCTGCAAAATTTGTGATATAAGAAAAGTGCGTTCCTCTTAAATACGAGCCAAATGTTAGTCGAAGTAACAATAGCTCCAACTTGTGACCGATGATCCAGTGATACTTGTCAACGCTATCAACTGAACAGGTTAAACTGATAGTTTCGTTGTAACTGCTATTAGAGCGTTTCTAATCGTAATGACAAACTGGCGACGATAAAAATACAAGATATTGCAATTTTCAAGAAGTTGGATAAACTAGCAAATGGTGACGAAGATACGCTCGATATGCATATAGGTGCGGAGTTTTCAATTGTACACACGGGTGTAATACAAGAGATAAATAAAACCGGCGAAGTGTGAGTCATACTATCTGGCGCGGTATAAGTTTCCGTATTATAAATGCATCTAGGAGTATTTTCCATTATGTTTAAAAGTAACGACTTGGAATTGACATACAGGCTGCCTTGTCAACTGTGGTTGAGATTATAATGATTTTTGTTTTCAAAATTATAGGGACAATAGTTTCGGAGCTGAGGGGATTAGTTAATTTTCATGCACTTTTATCGATAGCTCTAACGTGTTGTTTTTAAAAAAAAAACTACATAGACATATTATGTGCCTTTTTGTTACAGATCTTTGTAGCAGTTATCTATGTAGACAAAAGTATTTTGTCTGGCATAAATATTAAAAACTAAATTGTAAAGGTTGTGTACAACCAAGTTACTTGCCAGGACTAGGAACAGACTCGTAATTCACAGGTAGATATGTGATAGCACCAATTAATAAGTTTGTATTTCATAGAAACAGTATGAGAAACTATTTCTTAAGTTGTGCTGTTATTTTTCCTCCTCATAGTTAATGGATGTAGAACGTTTTTGTATACGCACATTAATAACAGCTGCGGAGAAAACGCTTGTATAAATATTTATTTTTGTCATTCAGTTTTAATAGGTATTAAAACATTTTTTTTGGTTTATTACGTTAAACTTTCATCACAAGTAAAAAATCTAAATCAAAGTATCATAATTAAATGATAAGATAATGTTATGCATGACGTAGTTTAGAATTTATGCGTTCTCTACCCAAGTGACAAGTTCGTGCACTGTGATCCAACTAAAGTGTTTAAACTTAAATCGCATTTAAATAATATATCAGATGATGTCAGTTTGTAAAAGCTTTGGAAAACCTTTATCTGGCAGGTAGCACCAAATGGCTTATTGGATAGACTTCAATATCGGTTTGACCGCAGCAAATAATAAGCACATATAATTGCGGCGATATTTGAACTTGGACTTATGGCAACACGATTTTTCTAAACGTTTAAAATTAAATACTTGCTCGACAAGCTACACAAAGTCCCCGTTGGATGCGATTATAGCGCCGACAGAATGCGGTCTGTCTACCGTCGCGGCGATACGCAACCTTAATTTAAAACTAAATACACGAGGACGTGTGTCCATCCGGGACATTACAATTTAGTCTTCGTCCATATTAATTGATACATGAAGATTAAATGTCTACATAATATTTTATCGATGTTATGTTGTTACGAGTATATATCTCGAGTACAACGATATATCGTCGATATCTCTAGAAAGAGAAGATTCTTTTAATATTTCAATTTACTTCAATCCTTAATAGTGATGCAGAATACAAATTTTTATCACTGTTTGCGTCACCATGTTTTCAATCAGCTGTAGTCTCTACATTTTATTCACTGAATAGTAAAAACGGTTTAAATTCTACCAAAATAACTTGACATACTAATGTCATTACTTGGCGTTTCATATTAAAATTTAATCTTAAATAAATAACATTGGTCACGATCAATTTTTCATCTGTCTTTGAGTTATGCTCCGATTTACTGACATTGTGAAGAAAGAAAAAAACAACATATTATCTGTAAATTTAAATAATATTTTCCTTAATTCATTATTAAATTGTACAGTAATTATGCTGGCGGGTTAGAAGGAGGGAGGGTGTTGCTTGGCAGTGTTATTTACATCACGGGGTGTTCTATCTCAGTCAGCAGCAGAACGCTGAAGCACAGCTGGACATTTGAGATCGGCTTTTAAAAATAATCTGTTCGGGTAAAACCTGCCTATCGATTTGATAATTTCAATTATATCACACCATTCAATATTATACAAGATTTTTAATTTTTTCGTACGAAAATAGCCAACTTTCTATGAACACTTGGGCTAATGGACAAAAGGAGCTCATTAATACGCAGTTTTAAATAATAAAATTTAATCTACTCGACCGACAATGTAGTTGTTGAATTATTACATATATATTATTCATGTACATAATTTATTCTTAGTTCTCACGTGTATAGAAAAATGAGGGTCGTCTTTTTAGCTTTTTTTACAGCCACCCATTGTGTAAAACCGGAGAACGCCGGACGGCCGGAAGGTTGGAGCAACTACCAGCCAAAGAAATTCGTGCATAAATAAGCCCACGGCCCTAAGGTTTATAATTGATGGTTCATATTGTTACCAAATAATTTTTTAAAGGATTTCAGTATCCATCAATCCGTGCAGGCAGCCAAGTTATTTTCCTTGAGAGTTAATTTCCTATAAGCCCTTTCTTAGTGTTCACTCGATAAATGAGATTCCTATAGATTATTGTTAAAATTCGATACGTCAATATTTATTGTTAATTACCATATTGTTTCAGTTGTACAACTTGCTATGGTAATACAAATATATTTAAATAATTACGAACGACGGGTACATCACCTTAGTTTAGTTACGGCAAGCTAGGGGGTCCCGCCTAACGATAATCAGAAGTGTATTTAATTAATAACATATATAATTACATTACATATTATATTACCAAGCGCGAAAACTTCTATCTAAATCATTTCCACTTCTCATAAATTAAATGTATGAGTCATTCGTTTATTAAAATCAATATTCGTCGTAAATAGCCTGTAGTGTAATGCTGTCATTTTCGCGCGGGAACGAAAGCATGAGTGAGTCGTTAAGGTTTATAATAGCACAGTAATGTTAAATTATCAAAAATTCTGGTTTGCATCATGCACTACATAATTATGCGGTTGACA
>DWPT01005054.1:0-12587 GCA_018251895.1 Agathymus mariae mariae | reverse complement strand
TAACATTACCTCCGAACCAACCTGAATTCAATAATCTTCACATCTTTGTAAGAACCGTTTTATTTTGAGCAAAAAATTCAATAAATATAAAATGTACACGATGGTTTTTGCTATTGACATAAAAATTATGTTTTATCGCGAAGGTTTCCGTTAGATAAGCATCGATGTAAATTGGTGTATGATTACCTAAAGTGTTTCTTTACCTCGCTACTTATTCGTAGCCGAAATATAACAGTGGGTTCCGAAAGCATGCCTAATCAGTGTTTTGTCAAGATTGTTTTCGCTGCAAAAAATGCAAAATCAAGTGATGACCGATCCGAGTGAGTGACGACAAAATTTAAGTGAAATTTAGTTTTTTGTATATCATTGCTATAAGCTTCAAATATCATACCTGTTTAACGGTCGATGGACAGGGAGTGCTTACAGCCCGATTGCTTGTGGGTAATTATCGGTATATTGACTTTTTGGATAGGTAGTAGTCTTAACGTCTTGTTCAGGGTTTTCGGGTGGTATTAGGGCTTCTGAAACTCGGCTTGATCATTTACCACGCATCAATCTGTACTAGGGCAGCGTGGTAGACCACTCTACGACTCCTCGACTACGAGGAGAAATCCGTGCTTTACAGTAGGCTACAATTAGATTAAACCCAATCGCGATATAATAGCAATGATAGCGTAGCAGTTTGAATAGCTTTCAGCAGGAGTAGCCCGGATTCCATCCTGCACATGCTCTGATTTCAAAGTAATGTGATTAGTATCATAAATTTATTGATAACTTGCTTCGGTGTAGGAAAACATTCTAATGAACCTCCACACCTGAAAGTTCATTACGTTCTCAAACAGGAAGTCACCACAAAACCAGAGAAGACTCAAGATCAAAATTTGGACAAGTATGGGTTTTTATGGAGCAGAATTAAAAATACATTTTAGCTTTACAAAGTTAATTGAGGAAGGTTTAAAGAAAACAAGGTGTATATACCTATTTTGTTACTGCGATAAACAAAAGCATGATACTAAATTGCAACATGTAAAACTCAGGACTTATTATTTAAGAAAACAAGCAACTATATTGCCAAAGCATCCTCCGTGCAACCGACAGACAAGATTCTTAGGGCTGTTGAAGACTGGAAGATTTCACTTTTAAAAATTAAAATTAAAAATCCCACTAGTTGCAAATATGTACTGAAAATCTATTGAGATCACTTACTACGTTATTTGCGAAAATTGTTTATGAGTTACTTTGGTCCTGTTTAGATTTCTGTTGTTAATATTTTGTAATTTTTCCACCAAATGACTTCGTTAGTCTCGTTTTAAGTTAAATAAAAAATAACGTTTTTGTCATTGTAAAGAGAAATTTAACCACATGTAAGGGATTTTATAATTTTTTTGCGTAAGAATACGATTAAGGTCTGAGGATATATCAATTATTTTGTTTGTATTTTATTCGGTGCAGATCGGAAAATTGAATCGAGGATTGGATGGGCACTTCTTAATAATATGGTCTGCACAATATATTTTTTGGAAATCTACTACCTGGATTCTATTTTTAATGAACATATCTGTATGTAATGTATGTATATTTATTTATTATCAAATTAAAAAAAAACACTATTAATTATATAGATAACTAGAAAACACTGAGGTTTCTATTATATGATACTAAAAATAATGATTAAACTTAAATACATACAAAAAGTACATCAAAATGGGTCCAGACCTTTAGGAGGAGTTACTGACAGAAACGTACAGAAGAATGTTACATATAAAGATATCGCAGAAGTATTGGGTCTTTTTATATGTAATGAAATATATAGCTAAAGTCTAATGAATATCTGTAGATTTTTGACTTCTTACTTTTCTGTTATTTTCTTCTAAGACAGACAAGTGTTTATTCTCGGATCTCGGTTATTTGTCATAGCTTCCTCCTTAATGTATATCCGTATCACGTACAATGCATTAGATCCTATTACATTTTATATATTTATTAATAAGTCGCAGAGTGTAAAAACATCCTTAGGCCATTAGCCAGTGCAGGCGTCACGTAAATCTGCCGTGCGCTCCACTTACGGACAAAATTGCTGCTCGGCTATTTTACTGAGAGCATCCACGTTTGCAAGCACATAGGTTACTTGTCTCGATGCTTAGCTCGCTAAGAATTTCTAAGATCTTGCTTTTATTAGAATAATTCCCAGGTGAAGCTTTGTTACAGATGTAATAGGACTGGCTAGCGTGAAATCATTAGCTGGGTATTTTTGCAATCGAGTTAGTGAACAACTTTAACATGCTGCTCAAGTGTGACTGGACTGGCTTAGGGGACCATCCAAGTGTTAATGATCTTATACTGCTCAATGTAATCAAAAATGACTTATCTCTTCTTAGTGATAAAACGGCAACCGCTTTACGGAAGTACTCTTAAAGTTTTTCCATTTTCAGTCACCCATCGTACTCTCAAACGAACTTGAAGTTAGATACTTAACTCTGTCTATTACTTACGATTATTGTCACAAAATGTCAGTGTAAGCGAACTATGATATCGCAAGATAGCAAGCCTATTATACTTCGGGGTTACGTTCTCAAACATATTATATTCTAACATTAATGTCATTAAAGTAGTCGTTTATATCTTCACAATATTTTAGTATCCTTCTACAAATATAAGCTATGCTGATGAGTAAATATTTATTACAAGACAGGAATAGCTCTTCAATGGTGTTCTCATTTTAATTACACTATTTTTTACGTGTTAACATAATTAAATTTGGTCATATCTTACACACAACTTTTATAAATTACTTTTTACAAGAAAGTAATATATTTCCTTCGTTTGTATCATAATATTAATACCATCATAAAAATATTATCTACTTTTGGGTAACCGAAATCGAGTAATAGAAAGCATTGGGGCCCGCTTCCGAAGTCCACAGTTTGAAATGTCCACTTAACACCAATTTTATAGTAAGTTTGCATTTGCATAGTTAATGTAATTTTTGAAATTGATTTTAGAAAAACTTTAATGTGCTTTATTATCAATTTTCTTGTCCCAGTCGCCCTTAGCGCAGTCAGTATTAAGGTACGTTTCCACTGGACACGACTGACGACACACGGCGACGGCAGACAGCCGACAGCATTTGCCGTCCGACATTAGTTTCCGTGTTATAAATTCAGAAGCCAACAAACAGCAGGCTCGGCTTACGTGTGGTTCTGTCTTCGATATAGAGTTATGAATAATCAGAGGCTGCAAGTCTTATTGCAATAAGAAAAATAATAAGAGATAATACTATTGGATATTACTTAAATATTAGGTATTGTACTAATCTATCCTGTGATATATTTATATCGGGTACAGTTTCTATACAACTGTTTATTTTGTTTATATGTATGTATTTATGTTTGAAATATAAATTATCATTTGTCATTAGAATCTTAACAATGCATATGTTGTCGGCGTTGGCGACCGATGAATCGCGTCTTTAACTTTTTCGTCATAACTAAGGGTAGACTAGTGGAAAATGCTATTGAGCATAAAGTTTTTACCCTTATTTAGCAAGGGATAACTAGGGGTGGTTTATGGCCTTACGGCAACTGACGTCCGGCTGCAAATGTTGTCGACCGTCTACCTCTTCCGTCTGCTGTCTGCCGCGTCCCGCGGAATCGTACCTTTAGAGTGTGGCTATAATTTCTGAAGAGCAAAATATAGTACTTGATTGTATTCACGCTCTCTCACTTTGATGCGATTTTTGATATAAAGCTCTCATAGAGCACTTTCTGCATTATTTATGTAATTAAATACGCTCAAAACCGTGACACTTGGCTAGTTCACCTGCTCGATATATTACCACAGTAGTACGTATAGTAGTTAAATCTATTTTATATTACCACAAAATTTGACGAACCGACGACGTGTAGTTTGATTGAATTTGCCACTGAAGATAAACGTAAGATAACGCTAAAACTTCCATTGGTACCGATTTCGGCTCGAATTCGAAATAAATCCGATGTCATGAGAAGTTATACAAATAGGTCGTGGATAATGGATGTTTATCTGACGGGGAAAAACAGTAAACTTTATTTCAAAGATAACACATTTGATTGTATGTTAACTACAACGTCTGGATAAAAAAGTAGGTTCTTGTAAGCCTAGCTAGCTATAATCCCGCTAAAAATATAGCCACATTTCTGATAATTTTTCAAACAGCTCATATCAACATCAACATCAGGGCTGCGTTTTAATTAAGCCGCATGAAATACAACTTTGATTACAACATTAATTCTGGAAGGTACATCTATATGTATGTACTTATTAGTATTTACAATTTTTATATTAATTTCGTTTAAATTATTATAACATAGAAAATCTAACTAACGGGAATTGAACTAAAATCAAAAGCTATTAAATACGTTTATACTCGAACATAATACTCGACCAAAAACTGCTAGCTACACCAATTAAAACAAAAACACTTAAACATTCATATATGTGTATTCCGCAAAATTTACTGCAATTTTGAGAGAGTGCAGAGTTAAATGCAATTAGAACATTAAGCGCTGTGCACATTGACAACGATAAACGATGAATGTGCATAGCGAAGCTACCAGTTTGAACTGTACATAAATAAACGTTCATATACTCAATCATTAAGTGTTTTGCGGGTAGTACACAGGCCTGACAACATTAATGCTAGTGATGGCGGTGGCCGAAACTTCTACGTAGGCTTATAGAGCTCAAATTATATTGGGTAAAGTAATAAAAACTTTCAAAAAGCTGTTTGAGCTTTATTTTTAATAAAATAGTCACAGGAGAGTTATATTCATTATATATGTAAGATATTGTTTTTATATTAACATATTCATGCTCTGCACTAGGATTCCGTGTGTTGCGGGCGGCATGAATATAGACAAATATGACATTACAAACACCCATTACCAGAGAACAAACATTTATCTGTCACATAAATGTCTTCAAGGCCGTGAATCGAACCCTGACTCCTAACTCGACAGGCAGGGTCACTACCACTAATTATATAACTTACAATATTGTATTTTTATGTTATTTATATTATATTAATTATATAACTTACAATATTTTAGTTTTTGACTTACATATTTATGGTACGTCATTTCTGTTGTATTTTTTGATATTATTTTAGTTACATTTATCAGTCATCTTTAAATGTTTAAACCTCTTTTCATATTTGCTAAAGGCTCAACTCATTTGAATCATTGTTCAAAGCACGGATTTCTTTTCATAACTAAAGAATTTCAGAAATTCTTATCTCACTTCAAAGCCTTCGATACGCCATGTGACGATAACAATCAGAATCGGAGGTTTATTCTTAGCGGAAGACCGAAGCACAGAAGCGCTTATGACTATTGGCCACTAGCAGCTACCCGTCCATCTTTCGATTTTATCTAAGACGCCCTATTCGAGTGATCGTTTTCTATCGACACAGGCTGCCAATCTGTGGAGGTTCTGTGGAAAAACAAACGGTTCATCGTCAATCGTTTCCTCGTTGATAGTATGACCTCCTTGGTATCACGACGCGATATTATCTTTATTGTACATTTTATTATTTTTCAAATGAAAACCAACTGGAATTTAATTAAGTAAGCACGTTGGATGCTCGCTTGGAATATTAATATGATGAGGTAGTTACTTTCTAGTTTTGTTTTGTTCGTAAGTGATATTTAAACAATCTTTTTCATAAAATAGAACTTACGAAAAGATTCAATTTGTCAGGACAGCGATAATTTGGTAGATAGGCTTTGTTTTGGATGAAGTGGCCAAAACACAGTTTCTTTTACTATCGCGCAAAAATAATTGAAAAGGTAAATTTGAAACTTAACATATTTATAGCTTGTAATATGGGACAATATATATTTAGTTTATTTTGAATCTCGATAAGTAATCTGAGATATAGATCGTGTTGAAAGATTATTAAATAACATTTTAATATTTTTGTAGATATTGCTATAAATTAATATTTTTCTAAATTTAAAACCTCCAAAAACCCGATTTAAAAACTTGTCAGCTAAAAAAATAACGGGCTAATAATCATGTAGAGAGTGATAAAAATGATAAACAACGTTTTGGTGAAGTCGATTGTGTTACTCGAAGTGAAGTGAGGATAAGTTTTATATAGAAATAGGTTAATGTATGCTTAATATAGCTTAATAGGTCATGTTATATTGCCACTGGACGGTGGTTACACTAACGGTGGCTAAATTTATAGGTCTGTGACGGACGCTTCAAACCGTCGAACTATATTATGATTATATCATAAGTTAGGTAAATATGGCGCAATCAGTTTATAGTTATGTAGTATTGTTCTCGCAAAACTTTTAAAATCAGTAACGCCGTATTATCGTATTCATATGAGATCCCATAGATTCTTCTTGTGGGGTGAATGGTTACCGAGAGAGTTTTAGTGGATAATCGGAATCTGTAATCAGATTGGCCGGGTATCTTTTAAGGCACCTTCCCTCGTCTGATAACTGTCATTTTCTCTGACAACTACTGTCATTTTCTCTTACTCCACTATGATCTGAGGAAACTTAGCGGATTTTATTAAGTCTAGTCTCTGAACAACGTTATTCTATACGCAAAAAGCTTGAATTCCGAATAACTACGTAAGCAAATTCGTCGTTCAAGCTTTAATGGAATCATAATAGTTACTATGACCATAAATCGCAAAGTATCCCAACAGCGATTCGCATACAATATTGGATATTTATGCCCTCCATAAACAACTTAAGCCAGTAAGAGTTAAATGGATCTCGCCTCTCTCGTATGAATGGACGGCACATCTGTGTTGGCAGCTGGCTGCGCACGCGCCGGTCCCGACTCAACAGTCAACTGCTTTAATATACAGCTATAGTTTGTATGGAATAGTAATAATATTACCTAGCAGTTGAGGTGTCATTTTCGAATCTCTAAATACAAAATGTATAATAATTTAGTTTGGAACGATTACAGTTGCATGTTTAAGTTTTGTTTGTTTGTTATTAGTTAGCGGGCCGTCCTGACCTTCCGGTACAACATGTCATTATTGTACACTTGATGTATGGACACATGTCCATCTGAAATAACCTTTACCTTTCAAATAAAATATTTTTTTGTATAGGTGCCGTGGTTCCAGAAATTACTTTCCTCATATACACTCGCGGAATTCGCATTCTCTTTATAACATTAGTATATATATAGATATCTAATAATGATGAATTATGAGTCGTTGCTGTCTGTAAATAAATTAACTTGTACAAAAAACACTTATTTTGTTATTTGACATTATTTCATACCAATATGTTTTTGGGGGGGGTTATCATAGTTCTCCTGTTCGTAACAGAATATGGCTTGACGGGAGAAAAAATTGTACGTAACTTCCCAGGGGAACTGTACGCTCCAAATTAACACCATAAAACTTATATCGTGGAAAGTTTCGTGCTGAATAGCGTCGAAAGCGGTCAGGGTTTGGGCTACGAGTTGTACGCTCATTTTTGGAACCTCTGGAGGAAGATTTGGCGTTGCAAAAAAATATCGTGAAGAAGGTTATGAAACATCTGTTTTGGACAAAACTACAGAGTATTGCCCAGGACAGAGACCGGAGCCAATATCATAACGTCGATATTTATGTGGATAGGAATCCCACAGACCGATACCGGGAACTGTCTCTTATGAATGGTGCAGGACAGGACATCTGCGCGGACAGCTGTCGTGCGCACGCGCTACTGCTTCGATCTATCAAAAAAATTAACACTTGTAGGTAGGTACTAAGTAAGTAAATTTTACAATAATGTAAGTAATAAATTTATGCAAGCGCATAAATATGCGCTGCATCATATGAGTGTTCTCGTAATAAAATAATGTATGTACATGAAAGTTCCTTTAGCCGACAAGAGCGACAATCATCGGTGAATAAGTAGACGAAACGCAGTGATCTGATCGTACGTAGTCTTCAATATCCACTCGCATTTGTAGCATCCAGGGACGTCACTGATTCTTATCTCGAAGCAGGAGATGAATCTGCTTAGTAACTGGTTTCACTATATAAAAATATATATGTTAAAAATTTGAAGGTCGATTTTAGAAGAAAGGGTAGCCAAGCAGGTTTCGTAACCGGCAAGCTAACACGAGAACTGTCAGGAATACACTGGGTGTTACAGTGCACAATAACATCCAACAAAAGGGTTCATTACGAGAACAGGAGAAAAGAATAGGTTGAACCCATCACGTATCTATTTAACACCGATTTCGGACATGTTTAATATGATAAAACGGCTATACTTACTGGTTATATTCGGGTGACCCCGACTAATTCTTACCGGACCCATCAGATTTCTTTATTTATGACCAAAGAATGGTACGTCGAATACGCGTCTAAGTATATAACGAAGGGCACAACTAAGTTCTCGATGATCGCGGACTGAAACTAGTCCGGCTCACCCGAAGAATAATCAATAATACATCAATCAATAATTTAATGTTCAAAAAGATGCCTAAAAAAGCTAGAGATTTCAGATCTATGGTACCAGTGGGTCTATGAGTGTAAAATATTTTTATTAAAATAAATGTAACAGTTAAAAACAGTTTTGCTTAACAAAAAAAGGTCGGATAACTGAGCGTAGGTGTTAACTTTAAAGATTAATGATAATATCACAAGGACGCCCGTGAGCTATCTTCGAGCGGCAAATAGGGTACGGATCCAATATAACAGGACAGGATTGGTTTGTTAATTCTTAACAGATGTAACTTCTGTAATATCCACATAAAGACGAGGCTGACCATAAACGGTAAAAGAATATAAAGGTTAAACTAATAAGAACATAAACTACGGACCGATTCTAAATTTGTTTTATGTAGGTGTAGTGAGTTGGGTTCTTTCCCCATCTATCTATCTACCAGACTTTCATAGTCCACTGCTGAACATACGTCTCTGCTTAGTTGAGTTTAGATTATTATTAATATTTTTCCCTTAGTTTCCTGATAGCTAAGTTATTTAGCCCGAGGGACTGACGAAAATGCTGCCGTGCCACCTGATGGTAAATAGTCACCGGGCTTATGGATACGGGCAACACCAGAGGAATTTGCCAATCCAATCGTCAACCTCATACAATGACGGTCCAGGAATATCTTAATAAAAAAGTATAACTTATAGTGTGCGTGTACGTAGGAAAATTATAGTAAAAATTGGACAATGAGTCATGGAACATCATACATCGGCGAATGGTGCGATGTTGAAAAATTTGACTCGTCGAAGCACTTACTACAGTAATGTTAATAGAACACATACATACATGGAATACATTTTCTTGGTAAGACTTAAGTGGTATTATGTTTATCTGTATAATAATAGTATAATAATTTTAATCTTTATTTTTGCTTCAAAATTTCCTAACCCCCTCCGAAGTTTATGTGTTGATTGACATTTTTACAATGGAAAAACAGCTGGAAAAATAAGAATGCTCCAATGTAACACCGCTAAATATTATATCACAAATGTAAGTAACTTTTAAAACAAAGAATTCGCATGTGACTAAACTCATTAAAATATCTGTTATTTAATCTATTACAGTGTTCATTGACGAAACTGCGGTAATACTGGCCTTTTGAGGTGTTTTTGACATGGTAACCCTGTAGTATAACGAAGTGGCAGATGCGTGGCCATGCGTGCTAAGGACGGTCGGCGAACTTTCTTGGGGGTTCGTTTTATCATCCCCCTTGCAGGTGTTTAAGTTATGTTAAATTCCAATATAATACCGATGTACATTTGTATGATAGTGACTCACCTGGCAGGTATCGTTTTGTTATATATATATTTAAACTCGTCATCGTTTCGCTTTAGGAAACATGATTATTACGTGTAACGATAGTGACTACCCGAAACATCTGAAAATAAATATTAGCAGGCGTTTATTATATTTTCATAATATTCGACGCACAGCTCCGCATGAAGTCAGAATATCTAAAATCAGCCTCCAATAATAAGGTGATGACCAAAATAAGTTTGATTCTCTATGTTAGGTTGAACTTAATAGGTGTTCCATATTTTTTGTGTAGTTTATATTTGTAACTAGAGTAACCTACCCTCGATTCGTTAGGGGAAACTTGATTTTAACGTTTACAAATAGTAATCGAATCGCTTATAATTTTCTCCTAATGTCATACACCTAAACATGAATCAATTTTTGGTATAAATATTATGAAACCCTGTGCTGCAGTTTTTCAGATTGTCGCATTCAAAGAATTTTATTTTGTGCCATACTGCCTATGTCTATCTGGAATAATGTATCTATCAAACGGTAGAAGATTTTTTTAAGTTGGTGCCCTGAGTCTGAAGATTTTTTTTACTGAAACATTCACACTCCCCCGCTAGGATTCCTTGTGTTGTGGGTGGCATGGACATACACAAGTATGACGTTACAAACACATCTGAACCGAGAACACACATTTAATACGACTATCTGCCCCGGCCGAGACCCTTCGCTCAACAGGCATAGTCACTACCAACTGGGCTATAGGGTCGTCAATGTATTAATAATAAGGACAAACATTAGAAACTATTTATTTGAAAATGTATTGTTATACATTGTTACAAATACACACGTTACTTATAAAAACTTGTTTAAGTCAACATGTAAACTAAGATTGTAAACTAACTGTTTTTAATATTTTCTTTGTAACTATCAGTCACTTGCAGGCCCAGTCAATTAAGAAAATACCTACACATGCTTTATTTAATTCCTAAGATTTACGCCGTATATGGTATTAGGAAATAATTATTGAAATATGTTTTTAAATATGTGACATTATGCTTTTATAAAATATTTTCCGCGATAAGGTATTCGTGACGAATGCGTTGGCGCCTATGATTCAGATATGTTACATGTTGTATTCGATTCGTATTTACTTGAGATAACAGGTGGATGTACAAAATTGAATCTAGAAATAGAATTACTATACATATATCATATATGTAGTGGTAGTAGTAGTAATGTATATACTTACAACATATTATATACATATATCCTTCTACCACTTATAAGTTAATTCATAAAATAGTAATTAGATATTTTCATTTTACTTCTTTGATTAGTTTTATTATAAAAATATATCATTAGCTGAGAGAATATACCTCAACGAATTCAAAGTATAAGGGTTTCCTATTTTCCCTCCTGCGCATCTCGCTTGCAACTTAGAATTACCAGGTATAAACAAGTTAGAGTTAAAATATACCCTTATCAGTTATTTTATTGAACTTGTAGATGAAATAAAAGGTTACTTTATTTCCATTTTAACCGTATTAGGTTGTCCTATTAAAAAGTAAGAAAGTGTGCCTTATACATACAAATAAATCGCTATTTCTTACTAAGGAGGCAATTGACGTATTGAACTTGCGACGGCTAGTAAATCCTGCAAAATCACTGCTAAATAACTAGTACTCAAACAAAGCAACCAATCGAGTAACGTAGCCTATTAAATCTACCACCACAAACATCTGTTTGCTGTGATGGTAATCTTAGAACTAATACCTATACAGAACAGAAATTAGAGGTGATATTTGGTAGCAATCTTTCTCGGACAGCGCACATCG
The DNA here is from genome assembly GCA_018251895.1 of Agathymus mariae mariae. Lineage (NCBI taxonomy): Eukaryota > Metazoa > Arthropoda > Insecta > Lepidoptera > Hesperiidae > Agathymus > Agathymus mariae. Next base: position 1,000 of record DWPT01005054.1, on the reverse strand, counting down.
CTAAAGTTAGTCGGAAGGTTAATTTCTCCTTACATTTGCTAAAAAGACTCAAAATGTTATTAAATTAATATTAATTTACTTTGCCACAATCCGCAAACACAATGTATGATGCTATATACTTCTACACATTCATAGAATCTCCCTCCTTCCCACAAAGGAAAACATGCAGTTATGATAAATAAAAGTATATACCAACATACATACCGTCACCAGCACGTGTTTCGCTCCGGAACAGAGCATCATCAGGGTGAATAGACTCTACGAGGGTTAACCGCAGAGAGAGCGCCTGCTACCGAACGCGGACCTTTTATACCAACTCGCCGACTGGTTATCGGAACTTGTTCTTATGAATCACCGACTTTGACGTAATTTGGTGGTGTTTATTATTAAAAAATCTCAGTAAAGACGAGTTGGATACATTCGTTTGTTCATTCAGCAGTGTAATGTTACTATTGTTGTTATATCTAATTATTTCTAACTGCTCAAGCACGTTCAGTCGAAAGCCTTTCCCACAGTTATGAACGATTTCGTAAGAATGGTTATTTGTTAAACTATGACCGGATTCTATAAGATGTTTGGCAAAGTTAGATTAGTCTATGTCACCACTTTTGTACGCGGTTTTATGTTCCCGGTAATGCGTGTCAAAATTTCTATCCGTTTGACCCACGTAAACACCGTTACAGTCAGAACAGACAATCTTATAGACACCAGATTTTCTTTTGTCTTTTTTTTTATGATAATACCCGACAAACGAGCAGACGAGTTACCTGATGGTAAGTGGTCATCGTCGCCCATGGATATCAGCAAGACCAAAAGTATCACCGATGCGTTGTCGGCCAGGAAATGAGAAGAAAATATAAAAGAAGGCACTGGCTCTCAAGCCCCCGGCCGGAACACGACGAGTCGTTTGGCGGCTGAAAAGTTAATAATACCAATAATAATATTAACGACTTAATAATAATATTGATAATATAATCTTTACGCAAAGCCTTACCACCAA
>DWPT01005053.1:0-12587 GCA_018251895.1 Agathymus mariae mariae | reverse complement strand
CATTTTTTCAGTGAGTGACATAGGCTATATATGTTATACCCGTGCGAAGCCAGAGCGGGCCGCTATGTTTTTATATACAACGCTCACAGTTTTTCTGTAGTGTATTTAGATCAGCATTGCACCCATGCGAAGCCGGGGCGGGTCGCTAATCTACAAATAAATTTACAAAAATAACTATTGACTACTTAAAGTTTTGATGGCGAATTTTACCAAACAAAAAAATACTTTTTATAAAGTATCGTATCGCGTTCATGACAAATAGGCTTAAGTAAAATACCTTTTCGTTAGTAATGATGAAATTAGAACACTTTATATGGATGGGATGATATGTGTGTTTCGTCTACTTGTCAGTATGTCATTTTTATACATTAAGGAATTTTCAAATTACTCAATATCCTACAAATTGTTACATTCTCTCTAAATCCAGTCGTTATCTACGATCTAGCCTTTTGGGAAAATAAATTTTGTGAATTTTCAAGGAGTAGCACAGAATACGTAAAATATTTTGTGTTATCAAAAGTTTGTCACAACCAATCATAGTAGTTGAATGGTGGTACAGTTTTTTTTACCACGCCGACTAGCTACCACCCCTGTTTCTTAAATCAACAGTGAAATGCTTCTAAACTGTTAATGAGTATCAGCGACAACCAGCATATGGCCTGTCTGTACGCATTCCATAACCATAAAAAATAATGGTTTAAAAAATCTGTCCCCATTTTGGCGCGACATGTCCAAAATTTGCAATCCGACTTGACAACTAACCCAACACGTTAATCATCGGACATAATAAAATTAACCTTACAACCTTTGTATATCACCTATACGAAATCAGTTTGGCCATAATTGAGTGTCCATCTATTGCCACTGTCAATTAATTATGCAAACCAAAGCCCTGACCGCACGTGAATCAATACTCGTGTTATGACTAGCTAGGCACTTTTGTTATTAAACTATAAACTTGAAACTGATACAGTTAAGCAGTGTTGGAATCTAATTATACTAAAGAGATAGTGAGTAAACGATTTCGAGTCTATTAAACAGTGAGTGTTGGATAAATAACTAATAAAACTCTGTATATCCCTTGAATCATAAGATGAATCTTTGTCGTGGCTTTGTTTGTTCATGTTACACTTGATTTTCGCCAAATCAAAAAATTGGAAACGTTTTAATTCGTTACATGTAAAATGACACAGAGAGGTGATACATTGACGAGCGTACATATGACCAAATAATATTTTGCAGGACAAATTAAAAAAGGTTTTAACAATATGCCTCATAAACCTATGACATGAAAGGACGGGAAAAGACATAAATAGTTAAAAATGTATTACAACAAATGCACGAAACGTGAATATTCTCCCTTTATTTCACCTTGTCATCCTTAGATTTAAAAAAATACATTATGCAAATCTTCATCAAAAATTTAAGTTAACCTATAAAAAGCCCAAAAATATAATAAAAATTAGGAAATAGAAAATATAATACATTAATATATAATATAGAACCTTGCCTCAGAAAAACCAAATTGGAACTTTATTGGCAATCCCTATTGAAAACGCTGTATCGATTTGATACTTTACGTATGTAACTCGAATAGCAGCCCGATAATTTGATATGATCCAGTTGATCTACCACGACATCAAAGCAATAGAACTTATCAACAAAATATTTTATATTTCTCCGAAGTAAATTTTATTTGAAAAAGCAAACGAGCCAACGAGAAAACGTGCAAACAATGATGTGTATGGCATCATATATAAATGAATTCTTTTGCTTTTTTTTTATCAACCTTGACTTAGTCGACTTCAATTGTTTTACCATGCATCAGTACTGAAAGAAGTTTATCTGTAAAATGTTGTTGCTAGTGAGTTCTACATTAAATTAAGCAAAGACGCAAAATAATTCATTTATTTTGTGGCAAAATACTAGCTGACAATGGAAACTAAGGGGATTGAATGAAAAAAAAAAAAGAAATCTCATAGATTTGATGATGCTCCACCTAACGCATGTATGCATTTATTTAACGTATTTACCATTTTCCTTATATCTGGTGGCTCTGTCACTGTTAAATATGTCGGTTTCAGTCACAAAATTTTGGTTGTAATGATTATATCTCAAACAATAAAATTGTTGACATATGAAATTGTAAAACCAGTATATGAATATACTATTAAAAATTATAGGAATATTTGTCACCCGCCTGTATAATTTCCATGCTTTAACACTAACTTTAACCTTAATGGCATCGATTTCAAATAAATGTAGTTGTTGTAAATAAACTAAATTCTCAAGGATATTTTTATTTGGTTGATTTTGATTCGATAATTATAAAATAAATATAAAACACATTACATATCAAGAATCGTATCTGTTTCTCTGTATATATTTATATATACACCTCACATTATCATCCAAGAGTACACATACATACATACACATAGATGAGAATCTGGAGCTCAACATAACATATAATAAGGTTAATATATCTTACAAGATTATATTTATATTTTGCTCATATTTTAATTAATGTTATAAAAATAGATAAAAGTGAATTGAATGGATTTTATTTTTATCTATGTATTTTTTTTGCGAACCAAGTGAACGTTTTCAATTTAACAATGGCCTACCTTGGAATCTTCATATCAATAATTAATTAATAATAATTAAATTAGTATGTATTGCTTAGAAATGCATCATCCGTCTTAAAGGAAAATTATAGCCTTACTCGAGTTTTGAAAAATATCCCATGTAAATACATTTTAGATAGTAAATTTGTTAACACATGCAACTTCGTAGATTTATTTCTAATTAAACTATAAAAAATCGAGTTTTTATTGTTAGTAAAATTGTGTATATCATAAAGTATATCGCTTAATATCCGATTTTACCATAAGGCATGTAAACTACCTACGAGTATCCTCCTAGTACTTGATATTTAGATGTTATGTAAAATGTATCAATTTATTTGTATTTTATTTCATAGCAGCGGGCTACTTTTATAATGATTATTTATGAATAATTTAAATTAAAAAGAATTTCGTTAGTATATTTTATTAAAACATTGAAATGTTTTGCATAACACCGACTTTTGTACTATTAAATAGTCGTGCAAAAAATATCTTTTTATAAGCGTCTACATTATGTGTTATGATTGTAGAAAATTAATCAATAATTTAAGATGAGTAAATTATAATTTCTGCAGTTCAAATTTCACGCTTAGAGGTATGGAATTTTTAATTATATAAAATTTTTAAAAGATATTTTTTGTACGAAATTAATTATTTTTCTGTGATACATTAGATATAAATGTTTTTTTTGTAAATAATCCCTGTTATTATAACTGCGAATATGAATGACGTTATTAAGAACTGTGTACTTACGTAATTAAAAAAAATATGTAAAGCTTTCAACTAACTTAGATAATAGGAAACGTAATTTTTTTGTGGATTGAGAAAAAAATAGATAGAGAAAAAAGGACGTATGTTAAAAAAATCTTGTAATTTAGTGAAATTGTACAAATTACTTTTCTAAATAAAATGAACTTTGGCCTATGTATATTTTTTGTGCACCCTGTCCTTCAGAACAACATATTTCACAAGAAATACTGCGAAAAAAAATGTATGAAGTCTGAATATTAGACTAATTTTTGTCACTTTTCAAAATTTTAAGTGGTCATGTGAATAAATTACTTCTATCAAAACGCACGTTTGAATCTGAAAAAAAATTTAATTAACGCTTTTTATTTATACATTTTTTTACTGGAAACTAAAAACGCTTAGTTAGTACCAGCCTAAAATTGTACGTCTCTGCTAGAGTTCATTCATGTGATATTATATTATAATGAAACTTAACTTATCAATTTCTTTTAAGTCTAGGCTTTATACGGAATTTTCAAGTTGCAAATTAATAGTTTGTGTGAGAATAAGAAAAGTTAATTCCCTAGAAAACAGAACTTAATACAATACCATAAATCGTATATTTGTACATTATTGTACATATTTATTGTACGAAGTAATAAATTAATTAGTTCTAATTACAGAAATCACTAATAGAATGTTACAGGGAAAACATATGTCAAATAGTGTACCTAAGTATGCAGAGTGATAGGAAATATGTTGGCAATCCATTAGGGGGATATAGTAGAGGGCCATTGCGACCAAATTTCCTCTTGTGAACCCTATCCAAATATCAAACATTTTCGAATAAAATACCCAAGACAAGCAAATACCATGCGGTGATCATTTTTTCTAAATGGATGTTACTTTTCGACGTATACTAACCGCTAGTTCATATTTATTAATCACATCATAGCTACGAAATACATTTGACTAGTCACTGCTCACTGAATGTAAAGAATTCCATACATCCTTGAATTCAAGTCTACCTTCCCTGCTCGTCCATCATGCTGAACAACCCCCTACTAGCCACTGGAGGCCTCTGGACTTAACACCAACCATTTTCAATTTTGTAATCCTGGTTACTTGGTTGCAAGGTCCTTTACCTGGCTTAACTTCAAATCAAATTAAAATATTGTTCAGATTCGATCACTACATACGTTCGATTGCGCTGCAACTGTACAAGTAACTAAACCTGACCAGTAAAGCGAAACGCTTTGCTTATGAATATTGCTAGTCACGACATAATTTATGCCCATACACAATGTTACTCAAAACCACTACTTTTACAGAAAAATTAGAATATATAATGGTACTCCGACTTTATACGATTCATTCAAATTCTACCAGATGTTTTGTAAAACAAATTAAAGAATTTAAAAATCACACCCCCATCCATCCCATCCCTCAGTAAACCTGATCACCAAGTTACAAACATCTAAAATTCGAGAATAAACATTTACATATCACGTAAATGTCTGCCATGACTGAGAATCGAATATGAATTTCTTCATTGACTAAATGGAATCAATACCGAGTTAAGTTCTACAATTTACAAATTCTAACGGGGTAGCCATTCCAATTGCCAAGCGCCAGATGATTGATATTAGAATGCAAAAAGTATCGAATGGCTTCACTCTTCGGCAAACAAGATTACCATTTTGCTACCAGGTCAATTAACATTTCTTTTATTCTTTTTACTTGGTTTTCTTTGCATGTTTATCTTTTTATACTCATTCATCACAAAAGACAGTGAAACCCCAGCCGTGTACGTTCCTTTGACCTCGTAACTCGAGAGATTTCGGCGCGACAATAAAAATAGCAGTAAAACATTTTTGTAACTTACCCAGATGGTAGGTAGCTCACCGTGATATTGGTTTTATGACTTAGGAGTTGTTATATTTTGTAGGTATGAACAAGTATATATGTTAGTTTTTAGTAAAGAAGCAAATTTTTTTTTTCCATTTAGAATTATTAACATTATATTGAAATGTAATTTCTGATTAACAGAAGATAAAAATATGAATAGAGAAAAATGAATAATATACATAAATAGGTACCACCTAAAACTGGAATGGAGCCGAATTTGTATCTTATATTGAAATTACCATATATTAAACCTTTAAAGTACGTACATTTTTTTATCATTTTGTTTGTCTGTCCGTCTGTGTACGTTTCAGATAGAAACCACTCAACACATTTAGATGATACAATACATTAGCATTGTTGTAGCTTATATTATGGCCCATAGTTTAGAATATTTTTCATCTCCAAAAATATAATCTATCTCTTGGTATAGGTAAAAAAGTTAAGTATGAATATTTTGTTAAGAGGGTGGTAAACAGAAGTGTGTCTGTTTTTTCTACAGCTATTTCGATAATTGAATAATAAAACATACATAGAACGAAGAATAGCTATTATTAAAACAACAAATTGGAACGAAATTCTTTTTCAATATCTATAAATATTAAACAAAAGTGATAGATAGGTCATCTGAAAGAAAACGAGGGCGGTTAATAGTTTAAAATATTACATTTAACATTTAATATTCATTAGTGTTTAATTATCTTTCTACATATAATTGCTGGAGCACCTGTTAGTGCGCCTAAATGTTACGTTGGAACAATTATTATGTGAATGTATACGAGTATGTGTGAGATTCGCATAATTGTGGGGATGAGTCTTACGCTGTTGAGATTGTAATCAAATCACAATATTAAGAAACTAAACTACAACTGAAATAATACATATTTACATTTTCACATATTTACATATACATATTTTTATATTTACATTTTCACGGCGTAAAAGTTGCTATGCAGCGCTCAGTTATATGTGATGGACTGAGTTTATAAACTAAGGCCGCGGTCGGTTTATGAATGGGATCGCTATCGACAGAAGTTATGGTTAGTATTATGGTTAGATTGCTGTTAAAGCTATATAGCTTGGATGGCGTAAGAACTTTCAATTCTAGAGTTGGCCACTAACCTTTCCACAAATCTGCATTGGAGCAGCTGGTTATATACGCTCGAACACTTATAAATTATGAGGAGAAACCCGTGCTCTCCAATGAGTCTCTATTACGTTGATGCCAGAGTAGTTCTGTGTTCTGTTTGAAGTATCCTAGAGCCAGCTAACAAGCGGTTTTCTCGCTACCTTCTTAAGTAATCTTATAGTATGTGTTACGGATGTCCGTGGGGTGATCACTTACCATCAGATGGCCGGTCAGTTCGTTTGTCGGCTCACATGCGACGCGGTCGAAAATAGTCCAAAATTTACTAAATTACATCTGCTCGACCAATTAGGTAATTGTAACTGATACTCACAATTTTTATATTTTATACCGATATATAACTGAGTCGAAATATCGGTTTAGACCTTTAACGATTTACATACCTATTTAGGTAAGTATATACGCGAATAATTGCATACGTACAAGTTATTGCACTTGGAATTTCATATGATTATCAACGTATATATCCTAATAAATATGTTTACAATCGTATGAAACTACAAATTCAATGATTTAAGTACTACCAAGCCATTTATTATGACTCAAAGACTTAGACGAAAAAATATATATTTTTATTTTTACATATTCAGTAAACTCTGATAAAACTAATGACCTAATAAAATATATTATATATGAACAAATTACTCCAATATAGTTCACTTTTATATATAAACGACGCGTATAAAGAAGGTTTATAGTCTACAAAATACTATGAGGATCTTGTTTGACTCATGCGTTACAAATTATAATCGCAGTTTTATCTTTATATGGAACTGTGCTAGGTTATTTTGACTAGGCTTTCTTTGTTCATTTAATTTTCAGGTAGAAAATCCATAGCTCTATGAATTAAAACACATTATAATATAGTATTTAAAAAAGTATTAAGTACTTGTCCAAAAAAAATTTGATCTCCTGCAGTCTATCCACCGTAAAGTTTCTGTAGTATAGTTTTTTCAGGGGACGTCATAAATTAAAAAAAAAACCCTTTAATCATATATCATAACTACGTGGGCCACCTTTTGATAATGCGAGTATGTACGATTTAACGTAAACCCACCTACAACCACAATTTATAGCAACCAGCCAGTACTATATTATACAACGATTATGAGCTTCAGGCTCCTTATCTCAAAATTATGTACCTACGATTGTGGTTTTAATATTAAAGAAATATTAAATCGAATAAGTATATAAATTTGAAATCGTTACTGAACGTAAATTGTCTGCTTATCATCATTTCGTAATTAAATGCTTGGAGATTTAATCATTGATGTTTGTATATATTTCAGCTGCAAATCCTAGAGCATAATTTTAATCAATCATATAGTTCAGACTCGCACTTTGGAAATATGTTCATATAGAGTTTTGATATAATAATAATAATTATTATTCATTGTTAGAATATTGCACCTCAACTAGTTTCCAACTCGACGTAATCGAAATCCCTGCAATCGGTCTTTTATCTAATGCAAAGTATTATATACTTATTATTTTTAAAGTTATATAATAATCTTAAGTAATAAGTTTAAACTTTAATTCCATATGTTCCTTTTCTGGTTGGCAATAAAAGCGAACCTTCTCCACGCGTAAGTACTGTTTGACTTTTAAAAATAACTTACTTATAAAAAACAGACAGGTCACATGGTGATAAATGGTAGCGCCCTTCCATAGACATTCGTAAAAATAAAGACATTACCGACTCATAAGGATAAGAACGAAACGGTCAACTCCAACATTGTAACTGATACGAGTTAAAGAATATTAGCTAGAAGAAGCTAGCTAAACTGGTAAAGACCCATCGTAATATATCTGTGGAGTATCTGGATTAAATTGAATGGTTCAGAACCCAACAAGGATGTAACCATCTGTTCCGTTTGTTCTTCAGTAGACTGTATGAGCTGGAAAGGTTTAATAAGGAAGCAAAGGCTTAAAAACAAAGATTGTTGAATCCCCTTACATTCCCTTAACTCTGGTTTATTATTTTTATTTAAATCCTATTCGTGACATCGTTCTAGCCGTAGTGGCCGACATGGCCGGATTGGGGTGATCTAGAGTTTTAGCAATTTTGGCTAATAATATATAGAGTTAGACATTATATAGAATGCAATTCATTCGTTCATAACCGTTATGTTATATTAGAATAAACATTATTATAAATATTTTTCAATTCGCCTATTTACGCGTCGTAACTAAAACAAGTCCTTTACTTGGGGCTAATACTAAAGTGAAACAGAGGTTGTAAAGGAAAGTGCGAAGTTATTTGGTAAGTTAAATTATTTGACGTACGTGGAGTGAATTTTTCTTGAACCGCGGTTGTAATATACTGGTACAGAACGATTGTAATTCATCCTTGCAGTTGGTCGGGGTGATCTGAAACAACATCATTCATTCTTTCTATAAACATTCAATGTACGTTATGTTTATCGCAGACGGTCGCGGTGAACTGAAAATCTACTACACTGGTTTATATATATCGTCGTACCTAAGATTAAGGATTTTTAAGACCATTGATGCCTTTATGACCACAGTCGTTATCAATTTCATGAAAATAGTAAGGTTACTTACTGTAGGTATTTAAGTTGCATTAGTAGTATTATAATTGACTAACGATTATATTTAGAGTAAGAATTCCCTGAACAGTTTTTCTAAGTTTTCGATCCTCAAGGAGCTTAAGCTCCACATTTTTCCACGATTTCCGGCATTTGTTGCACGGAATTCTCCAAAATTTCGGAAGCACAGCAAGAAAACCGCATGATAACATGTAGAAAATGATGGTGACAAGAAAAATCGAGGGTAAGAGATCTCGGGGCCGAAGAAATGGACAGATCAGGTATCCAAAAAGCATCTGATCGCCAACACTGGAAACAAACGATACAGAGCCCCTCTTGCAGGAGTCCAACGTTGACACCACTAGGTTATCACCATATTGCTATGCCATAATTATGGACCACATAAAAAAACTTGTTACGCCTTGCACATATATGTATATGTATATATATCAAATCACAGTCTAGCCGAGCCAAACCATATACATAGTCATCTAAAATTCTGTTTGTTTTTTCCGCTGTCAAGTCATCAAAAATCAAAAGTCAGATCGGAAATAGTTGAGCAGAAATAGAGATCTTATAACTTAGTACTGTTATATTTAGGTGCGAGTTTCCTGTCAGTAATTCCTTTGGTAAGCTCCTGATTGACATGGGTAAGGTTTCTTATTATGGGATATACACGTTTGACGCGGACGATGGTTAAATGTATCCAAATAAAACACAAAGGTATTCAGAACACATATGCAGTACATACCAATAAATGTAAAATCTGATACTTTTGATACTGTACGATTTGTAGCAACACACTAATTTTGATATTTTATTTTTATTTTTATTAGTGACTGGTATATATAATTATTTATAAATACCAAGATAGGCATAATTTGGTGACGTCTTCATGTCGTCTACAACAGGGTGAGCTTACTCTTATGGGGCTAGAGTTTGTATTTACAGTAAGGTTCTAAAGTTGATACCAAACTGAAACTTTTAAGCAAGCATCGCGTTAAGGCACAGCTTGTAGGTTAATTATATAATGGTATAGATGAGTATATTAATGACAAGGTCGTCTGCGAAATAACAGTGCTGAAACTAGTTCCGCACAGGTTGAAACTACATAGTTAGCTTACTTTCTAATTGCCATATACATATGTTGCTTAAACGATGTACTGAGGAGTTTCTTTCGCCGTTTCTTCTGCTCAAGTCCATGGTAGAAGGAAAAACTGACGTGCCAAAGTGTATTTACAAAATATTTTTTGATTTTTAACTTCAGTAAACCGCTCTCATTTCCCTTCAGTAAACAAGATTCATTCAGTACGTTAACATTAAACTGCACCTGAAACAGTTTTCTCCAATGTTTATCAGGCATTTTATAATTTTCATGTTTGTCGCGACTAAAGCCTCCTCATTAGTTTCTGTATCTACAAGTAATAACCGAATGAAAATCCTTGTGATTATTTTGGAGTTTATCGTATCAAAACAGACAAATAGATACTTTGTTTTATGCTATTCAAGAATTAATAAATTAGTTGAGAACTTCTCTATTCAACGGAACGGGAGCATGGTGACGCTTTGAGCCTTCCGAATACATAAAGAGGCGCGTAGGGTGTAATGAATGAAAGATTTCAGGCAAAAATATTAATTTATGTATAAGTTTTTCCATGCCTTCGTTCAAATTAACCGTTTGATGCTTTTAAGTGTTTTTGGTGGCTGTGTTAGAGTCATTAACAAGCCTCTAGCATAACGAATGTCTGTGAGAGGCAGTGTTTACTTACCATTGGGCGGCTCGATCGTTTATTTGATAAAATAGAGATTTCTTTATCATTCTTCTTCCACCACCACCTTTGCATTGTCGGCATCCGTGCGGAAATACCTTTAGGGACATGAATTTATGCAAGATTTTTTTGGTTGCTGTGACATGTATTTTTAGTAAGAATTTTATTAATTTTAGCAGTGAATATTTTTAGTAAGTCGATTCTTGCGGGTCAGAATAGGTCTGATGGATGTTTACGTTTCTGCAATATAGTAATTTTATCTCAACGCAACTACCAAATACTAGTTGTTATCTGAGAAACGTAATCACGAATGATTATTATTATGAAAAATTTGCTTGTAAACATAATGTTGGTTCTTACCATGTTTTTTAGGAAAATTTTATCAAGATTTCCTATCAAAAATAATGGTAAATAATAAATAAACATAGTCATACCCCTGCACTAGAATTCCCTGTATGCGGATGGCTTAGACGTAATAAATGACATCACAAACATATAACATGACCCGAGAACAAACATTTTCCTTAATGTATGCCCCGGCTTGTATTCAAAGGCAGGCAGGTTCATTACCAACTACGTTACCGGGTCGTCAAGACAAATATTGACTATTCATAATGTTCTTAAAAGTGCGGAGTTCTTTTCTTGACATTATCTCGCCTGACACTGCTTCGCATAAAACGTAATAAAGTATTATAACAGACTAAGAATTTAAAGAAATTAACTAATCAAGCCATTGCTATATTTTCAACATTGAGATATATTCATAGTATTTTACAATAAAGAAAACATGCAGGAGGTTCACAACGATGAAAAGCTGTCATCTAAAATTCCAACCAACCAACAAAGCGATCTTAGCGCTTGTTACCTGGTTCTCGCACTTTAAAGGTATTTAAGGCTTAAAAATAATTCATAGTAATTTTTTTATGGCAACGAGCCATGTTGGTTAATAAAACCCGTCCGTTGAGTACCTTCAGAATTTCACTAGGCGTTACAGTAAAATTAGCATAGACGAAATATTACGTGGCAACAGCTACAGACATCAATTTTACGCTAGAATAACGATAGCAAAAAAGAATAATCAGCCATACAGAATTGAGGTTTTGTTTCGCCTTTTATCTCTTACAACGATCAGCCTAAGATCCGAGCATTATGCTAAAATGAATTCACTGTTCGCACTTTTAATCCGAATGCAATAAAGGTGTATATCGCGTGTTTGATGCCACGTTTCAAGTTGTTCTCTGTGGCTGGGTGTTCGGCGGTAAAGCATAAAGTTCTTTTTATGTGCAAACATGGTTCCTCATAAAGATACTACGTGATATTTTTGACAACAGCTCCCGTGGAGGACTTTTGGCGATGGAATGAAATGTTAAACAATGTCAAACATCTGGCTTGGAAGACGAAATAAGTAAGCAGAGCCTAGATCAGTGATCTTATTGAGATATTCTCAATTACAGACTATAGATAATATGTAAATATAAAATTTGTAAACTAAATAACAAGTCTTTATAGTACGATCTAAACCAATATTTAAAACTAAGAGTCACTTCTGACAACATCTGACAGATCAATATCTGAAATAAAAAAAAAACATTGTACTATTTATTTTGAAATAATGAATCTATAAAAGGAAGATTTTTAATCGATTACCAAGCAAAGGCTGGACCATATTCGAAACTTAAGAACATAGAATAGTTCACGCATTGATATTATAAATGATCGTCGAATATTCCTTATTATTACAGTTACAATAGGAAGGTGGAGATAGCCCTTAATATGTATAAATACGGCCTTGGCCAAAAGTATTAGGCACCCTACAACTTGCTCCATATTTCGGGTATAAAAAAAATAAAACTAGTTTTGG
>DWPT01005052.1:0-12588 GCA_018251895.1 Agathymus mariae mariae | reverse complement strand
CGTAGTTTGCAATCAGATTTCTGCTCGCTCGCTTGAATCTGAATTGAGATAGGAAACACGTGAGGCGTTTTGAATCCTGTAATTTAAATATGATATCGTGAATAGAAAATTGTGGTAACAGTAAAATATATATATATTTTATGTTTATTTTTAATTTTTTTTAATATTTTTTCGATTAAAAAAGAGTTTCAATAAATATCGAGTCGTCATGACAAGAACATCCGTTTCCGACGAGGTGTACATGTCATTTAATGTTTTTGTATAGCACTGAGCCACACGCAGGCAACTGGACATCGGAATCAGTCAAGAGCCCCGTCAGTTCTACATCCTTTGATTTATACTGATCCGTCACTTTAAATAATGTCTACAATTTTATATCTATTTGCGTGGCTATAAGTAGTTATTTTTAAAGTTATTTGACTAAACTTGTACTGGTTAAGTATTGGTATTTTATGTATGTATGCTTAGGATATAAATACAGTAATTTGATAGATAAAGCGTGTTGCACTATTCAAGTGTAATGAGAACAATATCGACTTATAGTTTGGACCTGCTAGGAATTTCGAATATGGTTATAGATACTGTAATATTCTGTAAATTTTATTTATTTATTTGTTTTGTTATTTTGTAAATTTTAGTATGTTTATGCATAAAAATTATAAAACACAGTGTTTTCAGACTATTAAAATTTTGTATATTTGTGTGACAGGGCATCATAGCGCGAGATCTGTCACGTACGGAGGGAGAGGTCACGGTGACTGCCGGTGGTGTTGGTGAGAAGCACGTGACATTGCACTTAAGAAGTGGTAAAGGGGAGGGGCTCAACTATCTGATACTCATATTTTCTGGGAATAGTTAAGCTACCAGTATTTAGTTAATCTCGGTTGAACCCTGCACTACAGATTTTTAATGCAGACAGAAAGCACGAAATTACCATAATGTTTTAAAATATAAATACTCATAATTAACCACCTCAGTTATTAATACTTATCATGACAAATAAAATATTACATGGTAGACACGATTACTCTAGTATTTTAAAATATCGTTCATGACCCAGTATTGTTATCATTTAAGGTTTTAAACAATTTTTATATGAGAATTAATAAAAGCGACGTCAGTACAGCAAATGGTTTTATTCAAAGTTCCTCGTATTTTTGTAATAAGTGTTATCACTGTGATTGAAATCAAACAGTTATCCACTATGTTATTTAAACACTTGAATCGAAAATTACAGTAAAATATATTTTTCTTGAATGAAAAAGATCAATACTATGATAGAACAAAGGTGGTTGAAATCATCTCTAAACACTTAAAAATTAAAATGATAAATTTTTGTAACATTATTCACAAGTTTTTGGTGGTCAATTGATTTATAGTGTTTGATATAGGAATACATTTCAATGTTAAATACGAATAATACTTAAGTATCATATTTGCCATGCGACAGGAAGTATTATAAAGTACATTTTTATTAGCAATACATCACAGGTACTGCACAAAAGTAAAGTTTAAAATAAGTTAGCACTGTCTGTGGACGCGGTAGTTGGAATCGGATGGGAAATAGTGCATTAATAATGCGGCGCCGCGCCGTTGGCGACGGACAGACAGTTAGCTACTACTGTACACTTTGTAACTACGTATGGAAGTTCATAGAGCATAATGTAATATGAGCAAATATTAGTTAGTAAACTATGAAATAATACTCAGTACTTACTAAATGTATGATTACTATTGACAGGCCAAAATCGTAATAAAAATTAAATAATGGCGTACCCTGACGCGAAATGCCTTCAATTCAGCAATTTTAGTGATAATCAGACACGTGGTTATTTAATGGCTGAGTTTGAAGGGGGGTGGAAGTTAGCCAAGCAGAGAAATAGTACACAGTCCAGAGTCCAACAGGTGGTGTATGATGAGCACAGGGGGTTGACTTAGCTTCAAGGACTGGTAGAAATTCTTACACTCCTAACTCCCCTATTCGAAAGCTGGGTTTGAAATGTGCCTGTTAAGAAATAAATAATATTTACTTTGTTTGTAGAGTTACGTTATTGAAACATAATATTAGATAGATAGATAGATATTATATTATAAGAGAATTACGTTATTGAAAGATATACGCATGGTACATCATCCGCGGTGAACAGTCAAAGCCGCAAAGCCCAAGGGGTTAATGCCACAGAAAAAGAAATTTATCAAAACAGGTGGAAAGCTATCGCATTCCATGATATCAGACTCAGACTGAATTTAACTTACTATCGGCACTTCAATCATGTCCAATAATGACTTTCTAAAAGCTATGAAGGAGATGAATTCTTCGGTAAATTAATTTTTTTTTTTGGTATTGTGTCAATATTTTAACATCGAATATTTATTCACGTGGTATATTTAAGATTTTCTTGCGAGTTTATTTTTGTGCACAGGATTTATTTTAGTACTCCAACCTGTAGCTTAATTACAGTTTTAGACTAATTTTCTAAAGGCATTAACAATCGATTGTATGTAAATTTTATTGTTTATTTAATGATCCATCGGGATCCTCAAATGAAGACATAAATATTGAACAAAGAGGCGGTAAGAGGAATGCGTAATGACTCTGCACTTTCACGACATAGAATATTGTTTGACTACTGCATTGTCTTCATATTTATGCTAAGTCTAAGGCCATCATTTACTTGAAGACATCCTAACGATATAAATATTTGCAGTAAATATTACAAGAATTTCAAAGTTTAGCGTACAATCACAAATGTTTGAGTAAATGTAATTCATGTGAAAGGTGTAAAAAGCATTGTATTTAAAAGCAATTTTGTTGCACGTAAGCCGCGAGGTGTGTGCGTTTTTGCGCAAGTGCATCGCTGGATGTTATTCCAGACTCATCGCCACGTCATCTCGCTTTGATCTCGCCTCGACTTTTTGCGAGCCCTTGTTTAATGTGACGACAAATAACTCAAACAGGAACGCAGGACTTTTTGATTTTATAGAGTATACCATGTTTTAACGTTTCAACCGTGCACTTCGTCACTAATGAGTATACCAACATTCAGCACCGAGATCTGGGATTTTAAATTAATTTTAATGGCTATGTTTATTCAGCCTGTTTTTTTTTTGTTTTATATGCGTTTTTAATTATAAATACTGACGACGCGTAGTATGAAAAAATGTGTAATATATATAAGTTATAACTTAGTTTTCATTTTAATGACATACCGGTAAATTGCTACAGTAATGTAACCGAACAGTGTTGTGGACGTGGAGTTAACTAGTGAAGTAAATGTCCAGCTATGAACTCAAGTTTAATTTATTATTAATTTATGTGATAAACATTTGTTTTATGACTCACTGACCCAAATTCCACTATGTTCAAATAATTTTGTCTGTCCGTATTTCCTCCTATAACTCAAGTACGTGTTGACCGTTAAGACAAAAATTATTGTAATATCTGTCCAAACGAAGTTGCGGTTTGTTAGTAGATATATAATAATATAGAGTGATATCAGTCCGAAGTATTGTATAAAATCATTATGATGCGTACACTACTAAGTTCTTGAATGATGTTCTGAGATTATCCTTCGTTATGCGTATTATTTGGCATCCTTTCAGTGAGATCACCCAAGCTTCACAGGATGTTTGCAGAGTGCGGCTGTTTTCTGTCTCTGCCATGAATACTTTTATTTTGAACTGGGTTATTTGCGCAATGTGAATTTGATGTAATATTAACGCGTTTGACGACAGCCCACTTAACGATAATTCTGCTTGTGGTTTTGGTCAATGCATATTTTTTATTTGCATTTTGTTTTTTTATAAAATCGTTGTGCAGTTAATCTCAATCTGCGTAGTGCTTTGGGTAAAGATAGAAATAATACGTGTTACTTCTGTGTTCATAAAATCACTGTTTTAAATAAGTTATTGCTTAGTTCAATATGGATTTTTAACGAAACAAAATTCTATGGAGCTCTGCTCTTTTTATTTTAGAATTATACTGTATTGTTTTATACTTAACTGTAATTTCAAAACAAGTCAATGTAGAATATATTTGAAACCATCTTTATTTCTTCATTCCCAAATTTTGACATCTAATTTTTGACACAGTTCTTCTATGTCTACAATTTGCTTATATGAAATGTCAGAGGACGCTTTAGATAATCTATAAGTTCTTTCTTGGCTTATTATTAATATTGGCTACCGAATTCTTAGAAATAGTCACGTACCTTGGACTCTGATGTGTCTGCAATTTTATTTGAGGTCAGTCATCTACAATTTAATGTCTTCTTTAATGCAAGACTCGGTCTGTATATGATATATCATGATTACAATCCCCATTGCTGGGGTTAGGTTTCGTATATAACGAGAGGGGTTAAGGCGATAGTCCACGCTGGTCAAGTTTGGATTGGCAGATTTTCTATATCTATCAAAACTTAATGGAGAACTGTTAGACATACAAGTTTCCTCGCAATGTTTTCTTCCACCCAAACAGGTGATAATTCATTTGTGTTGCGCATTTACTTTGAAAAATCAAAGGTACGTGGAGAATTCAAACCTCTCCCGTGCGGGAGACTGACGCGCGACGTTCAAATCGTTAGGGTGTGAAAATAAATGTTTACAACGAAACGACAAAAACTTAATTATGTCAGAGTTATAAAAGGAGTCATAATTTTACTCAAAAGTCAGCCTCTAACTCCTGTAGGTCTAATCGAGGAAAGGAAAAATATGTTGTATTGGATTTACGAATCAATAAACGCATTCTGCTTGCCCCATAGCAATATCCACTCGTAATATCTCAATCAGAGCGGGCGGCGGCATGCAAAATCGAGTAAAACGCGTACGTCGGAGCTCCATTTGGCTTGATTGAACCCTGACTACAATAGAGCGACGACCAGAGTACATAAATCCTATATAACACGATAGGACAAAATAGTAACTAAAGATTTTTAAATAACTTCGTTTGATTTATTTACGTTAAATAATAAATAAAAGCGATCATTGAAATTGTAAAAACCTTAAATGGTATTATAACTAAAACATTTAATTGTTCTAACTTATTGTTCAGTGCCGACATTACTGACTAAATATATGTTCAAAAGCTACGTCGTTTTGTTATGTTTAATAACTAAACAAAAGGCTGTGTCCAATCAGTTTTTTGAACTGCAATCATTTAAAACGCAACTAATGCATCACATTGACCGATCGACGAACAATGGGCGCCGGAAACACAATTAACCACGTATTGGACGGGAAGAGGAAATATCAATTCGCCTGCGGGGGCTTGATACGTTCAGTTTAGTCAACGAACACCGGCTCAATTATGCCCATATTGTGCATGAGCTGTTCGCCGTGGCTTCGTTGGTTTATTATGGATCCCGATTTTTATTTCCTCGAACTGTTTAATGTAATATCAAAAAATATGACCTTTTTGCATTTATATGGAGTGAACTGACAGGCAGTTGTAGACCGGGTCGCAGTAGAATACTGACGCATACCTACAGGCATAAACCACTTTGGAAACAGATTTTAATTTAATTACTAGCAAATTGCCCTCGCTTCCTTTCAAGAAAATTAAGCTTTACATTATTTTAAAATAATCTAAAACTTTTTTATTTATGGACGCATTACAATGACATTACTTTAAGTAGTAACTGACGCTTACTGCAATACATTAGTGAAAACCACAACGAAATCGGTGAAGCCGTTTTTGAGATTAGCGGGAACAAACGCTCAGACAAACAGACAACAATTTCAACGAAAGCGATCAGATGAATTTTATTATTCATTTAAATATTCAAATTTAAGTCTTCAAATTTAATTTCAATACTTCATTCAATATTCCTAATATATATAGTATAATATATATTTTTTCCCAAGATAAAAAATACCTAAACAACACTTTGAGTTGTGCGCCTCCTTTTGATGCTGTTAAAGCCGAAGTTGGAGCGATATTCCCTACAGGAACAAACAACAGCAGGAGATTGTAGTATCATTTGGTCTAGAAGTGTTATATGTATTTGATTCTCCTTAATAACAGTAATCGGAGAGTCTTTGTCACAGAAAATATAAACGTGTAAACGTTTACACATTCACACCCCCGCACTAGGATACCCTGTGTTGCGGGTGGCATGGACATACACAAATATGACATCACAAACACTCATGACCCGAGAACAAACATTTATCTCTTACATAAAAGTCTGCCTCGACCGGGAAACGGATCTTCGCTCCGCAGGCAGGGTCACCACCAACTGAGCTATAGGGTGGTCGGCAGTATAGCCTGACACAATTTGTATTATCAGAAAAATTTGAAAGTAAATAAAGTACATTTACTAACTATTAAGTGTAGTAATTGTACGGTATATTGAATATAACGGACATGACTAACATTCAGTTTTGGGAGTCATTTGTTTGTATAGTAGTAATTCGTTTAAAATTTTGAACAATAATTTTCTGCTTTGTTGACATACCGTCATCACTATCTATCTATTGACTACACGTCGAGACAAATTATATAATATGTAAGTTCAATCTCCTGAGGTGGTACAGCATTCGAACAAGGTTATCATGCTAAAATGGCATAATGTAATTGGTATTGATTGTATAGCAACAACAACAACTGCAAAAAGAGTAAATCAAAATGAACATCAAAACAACCTTTAATTAAAAACGAATTCAAAATTGGTGTATGATGTGATAAAACGTCAAACAACATTATACCCTTCCTTTGGCGCCTGGTGTTAATAACCCAGAAAACCGTACAACTTTTCAGCAGTAATTACAGGCAAACAAGCCCGATTAAATGAAATTCGAATTTTATTTGAGTTTGATATTAAATATACATTACGTAAATGACCTAGCGTTCGTTTGTAAGTTCATTATTGTAAAAACAATGGATTTACAGGTGCTTTTTATTTTATTTTAACGCTTTCAGAAGTTATTTGTAACGTTTCTTCATAATGTCGTCAACCCATCACTGTTCACGGTTCGTGTTTCAGAATGGTAGGATCTGTAAATGTTGGTCTGGACACGACTTTGCTACTTAATACTTGTCGCTGTACTTCGTTCGTATATTAAAAACTGCCACGTATTTTTATATTACAACAAACTAGAAATTTAAAATAATATTTTATATTATTCTGCGAGGTTATTGACTAACTAAATTCTGACAAACACTTTTTCTGCTGACCCCTATCATGCGCTGAATACACTGACGTTGAGTGACAACCGTTTAACCTTTTTGCCTATTCGGCAGATCAGCTAGGGTAGCGTTTTTATACGACCCATTAAATAAATTATAACCCTTAATAACATGACAACTTGCTCGTCCTTAAGTCAGAGGGCTTACTAAGTCGTTATTTGAATAAGTTAAGACTTTAAATTTCGACGAAGATAAACTGTAGTCAATAAAACACATTATTAGTATGTCCTTTTTAAAAAAAGCATCGCGAGTTCCAACACCTTATTAATACTGCTGCTTCTGAAAATTCCTGCGGTTGCTAATACAGCCACTAGTAGCCAACAATTCCAAATCTAACCACTCGCAGACACATGGATCTTTTTGGTAATAATGAAAGGAACCTGGACGCCGATTAGCTGCTTTTCGATACGACCGCTGTCTGAGTACTGTGTGTACACCGTCTATCACGTCACCACCCCTCTGAAGAATGGAGCAAACTTGAGTATAGACCCTCGTATCCATGACAGACATCATGTGCAAAGGTGGATAACGTACTGTGACGTAAGTCACTTCATGATATGATGCAGTAACCTACCGCGATTAGGATAGACATGCGGCGTTACATTTAATATAATTTGAGTATCTACTACAACGCTTTTATTGACACATCTAATTGTAGTTTTAGAAATTATTTACATAAACAAAAATAAATACAAAATAATGATAATTAACACATAAATAAAATAAAAAACATTAAGGAATTGTTTAAAGCTAAAAATAATAAAACGACTCCACTTCGTACAATTATTAAAACGCACATAAGTTAAAAATTCGAGGTCGAACCATGCGAACATTTAGATCATACAGATACAACAAGTAAATAAAAATACCTACAACATTTAATACAAAAAGGGAGCGTTTGAAAACTCCGTCCTGAATAGAATAGTCCTAGAAATAACAAAGACATAAAAATCTTATGTATATTTATACTATGTTACTGAGCCTATAAAAACAATGTTGCAGTGATGGGAAACCTAGATAAAGACCGCCTGGTCTGCGCTGTTGTACGGACCTACTTCTAGATTGCGTGATGGTATGTTTGAATGAACTCTAGTTCATTATTCACAGCTTATTTCGCTGTAGTTTTATAGTCAAGGGAGAAAAGGAATGAATGGGTTCGCGTCATGAAAAATGGTAATCGTTGCCTTGAGCCTACGAACCGAGCGCAGCTACATGTGCTTTTTATGGTACAATGAACGTATTTTTTAGTATAAGTAAAAGGGTTTACGGATAATAATTTGATTACTAGACACTATGCGTTATTTTTTATGTAAATTTAGTCGCCAGAAAAGTCAGGTAAAAATATATTTATTGGTTTCTTAATTGCGAATTTCATTTAGCATCTATTAATAATATCCGTAAATGAAAATCAAGCATACATTTTAAATATTCATTTTCACGCTGCTATTACTCATAGATTTAGTTATCTATATAAGCTCTTGGCTTGAATTATACATAAATGATGTATACAATAATTGTGATTTACAAAGAAATTCAGTTCATTTATGAGCCCAAACCAACTACACATTATTCACTCATGCCAATGACGTTAATTTTACTATCGGGATTATTGGTATATGGCAAAACAAAAGAAATAAGTATATGACAAGGCATAAAGATTATTATTTATTACGTCGCGTGGCCAGCATTTAGGTGGAAAACTAATTTTATTTTCACTAGAGCACCGTGTTTGCGATACGTGACCGTTGTAAATTATACCGTTAATTATATCGTAACAACAGTGTATTATTTAACGAGCGACAAAGCCGGCAATGAAAATCAATAAGCGCGGCCAAGTGAGCACCGGTGACAGCAGTGAAATAATAAATGAAGTATAAATTCCATATTTTCTATGATGATTTATTAGCAATTGTTCGCGTAACTCAACTGTTGCTTTGGCCCAGAGTCATTAACGAGAACGTTAAAGAAAGGTTAAAATGAAAGTTTAATTTTGAACGTTTGTTATCCACCCAGCACGGGTGTTGCTGGTAGCTTGAGCACGTATAATTAGGATATCGTGAAGACGAGACATGCATACAAACATATCTATAACGTAAATGTCTACGGCGGTTGGACATCGAACCAAAAGCGTGTCTACGCGATCTCTTTACCCGGCAGCGCTTGTATTATTATTATACACCTTTAGTATTATGAACATCTTTTAATGGCAGTGACCACTTGCCATTAGGTGATTCATTTCCTATTTTACAGTCCGTCGTCAAATAAAATAAAAAACTGTTCACTAAACTGGCGTTGGGTCTGTCTGCCCACTGGGTCTAATTTAAATTTGGTACTGTGACTTTGTAATCTCCATTAATTGAGTTTAATGTAAGTAAATAAGTATCTACACTATAAAGAAAATATCAAGCACACACAAAATATACCTTCTTAGTTTGCTGACAGGTATATGCTACAGTAAATGAACTCGTGAGTGTCCTCTCGTCGCAGGCTGTTCTTGAGAAAGGAACTCGGATAAAAGTGAAACTAGTCGGGTGAAGTCAGTATCACTACAATATTGCTTGTATTTTAATTAATAAATATGCTAATTCACAAATATGATACAGACACTAACGATTATTTTAGAAGCATTTTAGCACACTGGCCACATACTTGAACGCCAACCATTGAAATGCAATTAATCATAAATAGGTAATATAAAATCGGTCGTATAATTCCCTAAGAAACTTTGGTTTTAACAGTATTGGTAGCAAATATGGCGCTGAACTAAGCAATGGATGAAAATGTACTCATAAAAATATAATGCAAACAAGCATCGAACCTCTAAAAAGTCTTAGTTGAATAAAATGAGAGTACATAAATTTTCTTACTAAGATGTTTACAGTAAGTACTACATTAAAAATAAAAGGATCCATCGTAGGTTCATTGTTAAAAGACTTAGCTATAATGGTTCGAATCCAACGTTTTCATGCTTCAGAATTTTGAATAGCGCCTGATAATACATACCGCTTTATATCAATATAACAATCACCGTTTTGGTATTAAATCGTTCCTGTTTACATTACAGTCGGATTAAGCTGGCTATTGTAAAATCATTATGGTTTCGTAAATCACATTACAATGAAATAACACGCCAAGGATTTGATATTCGTATAACACGAGTCAGTCGCGTGGTTGTTGACGGTGCTGGCACGCGAACGACGAAGTTTTATTTCGTAGTTGCATTGAATAGCTTTAGGCAGAAAAATATATGCTTCTTTTGAAATTATTCATTTCGTATTTATTTAGTAATATTTTTGCATTGTTCGACTGTAGCTAAGCCACAATCATATCGGTTAATTCTGCCGCAAAACGAGTGACTGAGCATTTCGGTTATAAGGGGATCCATCCATCTTTGAAACCGAGTCAACCTTTTCTGGTTTTTGTGCATCTGATAGATAACGGAAGAGACAGTGGCGTCACGAACTTCGTGTCCGAAGCCACTGAGGCTTGTATCACTCTATATCTCCTGATGGTGCTTGCGCATTATAGAATCTTGAGCTAGAATTTACTGTGAAATATTTTACGTGTTTCGGTTGCAGAGTAGGAGAGTCAGTAACAAGTGGTTGCCCCTTTGATTCTACCAAGCTGCCTTTAGTGTTATAAACATCCATGAGCGGCGTTGAACATTTACTATCAGGTATCGAATTTTCCCATTTTTAGGCAAAAAAGCGAGCATAAGAGCTAGATACATCAGTCATACAATCAACACTTTACTTTGTAGTGAGAACGACGCAAAGCGTCGTCGATCAAATATTGTTAATGTCCTCATGAAAAGCATCACCTCATCAACGACCACACCCGGTGACCTCGCTAGGCGGGGGCGAATTAGCGAGTCATTGTTTTGCTTACATTTACACCTCAACGATATAAAGCGAACTCTGATTTTAATCTATACTAATATTATAAAGAGAGTGCGAATTTTATGAGTTGTTGTATATGTGAAAGGTAATCTTTGGCATTACGAGTATGTCACTTATTTAAAAACATATTGTACCATTCGATCGGTACGTTAGACCGGTTGGACATAGACTATATGGATATTAAAATGAAAAGAACAGAAGAAAAATATCATAGTAACAAGTAACTAATTTGATTGAAGCGGTTGATGTATCAATTCGTACGAGTATAAATAAAATACTTATGAAGTCAGTAGCAAAAAAGTGTGAAGGGCTTATAAAAAGAAAAAAGCCTACAGAAAATAAACCAGTATATCTCGCGAGAAAATAAAACATCGTCATTAATAAAATCCTTACTATATCCACTTTGATAGGGTAGCCCTAAAATATATCCCTATTTAAAGCCACCACAAAGATTTCGAATTCACATTGCCCGTGAAACGTATCCATCAATTATGCTTTTTGAAAGTAAGTCCGTTATCCATAGCAAAGTGCGAAATATTACGCGATTCTATCGAAAGTGCCAATATGATATAGTGGACCCTTTTATCGTTTTGGGGCCTTCTGAGCAGAGCTATTGGAATGAGGGTAGATAAGAGTCTTCTAGCTATATTATTACAAAGGGTGCGTGAAATTTTACAGATACGAACATGCAATGGACATAGGATCATCCGATAATATTGAACTTCAAGCATTGTTGTGTGCTCTCGAGAATTCATGCGCTTTTGAAACTCAACTCCACAATTTTTCAAGTTTCAACAGATGCATAAGTATTTAACTAGTGGTTATATGTAGGGTGCTTTCGTCGTGGATTGAATCTCTAATAAAGTCGGATCGAATAATTTTTTTTTAAATCGGAAAGGGAAAAATTAAAACCAAATTTTAAAATATACTTGGAAGCATACCACGTCTGAATAAAAATATATATTAACTAGTGGCCTGCCCCGACTTCGTACGGGTCGAACAATTATCTACCTTACGCGTACATAGTACTACGCAAGTATAATCAATACGATCTTCTCAAATTGTTGAAAACAAAGCAAATATCATCACGACTCTAGTTAATTTACATGATAGGTAGTTTATGTCCATGCAGAGTAATGTACTTTTCAAATGGTAGAAGAATGTTTCAAATATGTGCCGTAGTTGAGGAGATTACCCTTCGCATATACACCAATTCACAAAATTCGCACTCACTCCTTATAATGTTAGTTTAGATTTGATTTTAAAGGATAGGGATTTAAAGCAAAAAACTAAGCAAAATTCAAAATTTTAAAATTTAAGTTGTGTATTTTAGTCAAAGTTACTAGAACTTTCTTTGATATATTAATAACTTTATTTTACATTTATGATCGATGGCTCAAAACATATAAACAATTTATTAATTTCTCTACAATATACAGCCTTGGCCAAAAGTATTAGGCACCCCCAATAAAGTTACTGCACATCTGTGATAGGTGAACAACG
>DWPT01005051.1:0-12589 GCA_018251895.1 Agathymus mariae mariae | reverse complement strand
GAATACTCTCCCCAACCCCATGCTGGCAGAAGAGGGTGTCGTAAGAGGCGACAGAACCCAGCCTGCTTGGTGGTAGAGCTTCGCGTAAATATTATATTATCAGTATTATTATTAAGTTATTAGAATTATTATTATCTTTCCGTAAAGCCTGCCCGGCTAGCTACTATCCTCCTGCTTGAGTCAGCCACCAAACGACTTGTGGTGTTCTGGCTGGGTGCTTGAGAGCCAGTACTTTCTTTCTTACCTTCTTCTCATTTCCTGGCCAACAATGCATCAGATACCTTTGCTATTGCTGATGTCCATGGGCGAAGGTGACCACTTACCATCAGGTGGCTCGTCTGTTCGTTGTCGGCTATTAACATAAATAGAAAAACAAATACGAAATTTATATTTGTAACACCATTGGTTTGAAATACTCGAAACACAGGGTCGCCCTGGATATCTGGATGCGGCATCATTTCGCCACGTTGTTGATTGCAGTATGTAATTTGTGGAAATAAATATTTATTATAATTTATTTACAATATACTACAACTGGCATTAATTAATGGATTTGTTTCTTTTTGTTACTAAAAATATATTCTTCCATTGTAATACTTGCCGTCAGGCAGTCTACATTTTATTTACGGTTTTAAGAGGAGTTTGGAATGAAACCATGGCGAATGCTCAACTGATACTACTTTATTAATGTGTTACACATACAATTTATAGTCTTACGTACCTACTACACACTTACACACTACAATAAGTACACTACAACAAGTAGATTTGCGAATTAAAAAAATCCAGCCCTGTGAACCACAAAAACGCGTCTGTAATAGAATGAAAACTATCGCCCAGCTTGTGAATTGATTGGTTTATTTTATAGGTTTATTTCTTGCAAGCGCGACTGTTAAACCTGATCATATAAAAGGCCTATCTCATTGACGAACTAGAAACGGACGCAGCTTACAAGCTATACGCGTGATGGTTCTCTATCACCTCGAGTCCAGCTCTTGATCAGTGCACCGTTCCCTACTTCTGAACTGGTTTCATTCAAATAAATAAAAATAACTACACGTTCCAAAAGTAGTGTTTTTTTGTTTGATGTTGTCGTATTGTCTGTCGTGTGTAAATGTTACTAAGGTCGTTTCTCTCGTACATGAATCCAGTATATTATTATCATACTTCATTTGAATAATACAGTGATGCGCATAGCCGAGTAAGGCAAATCTGTGTGTAAATATTTTTCAACAATAATCTGAAGGAGGCCATCTCCACCGTATTAAGTCACTTTTATACCCTCATGTTTATGGAAAGTCTCATGAATATCTCTTCCTTCGTATCCAATCGACCGATGTCAAAGAGCTCTTTTAGATATTCATTTGCTTGAAACGTTAGATGTGTTTCTAATAATCACAGTGAAATCTGTAGGTCAAGTGGAGTGTGGACACGCCGCGTGACCGTAACGTATCAATGTCACTCACTGTAACTTCTACCCGTCTGGGACCACACGTCTGGGAAGCGATAGTTTACTTTAAGTTTCAAAATATGTTTGTTAATTATATGGCTCTGATTGTACAGAAAGTTTACAGAACTTAAAATAATTCGATTCCCAGGTGGCGTTGAAAGAGTATTTGAATTTGTGCACGTGATTGTAAGTTAGTTTATTACTCGCAGGTTGAACTATTTGGAAATTTTTGCTCTCATAGGAAAAAGCTGTGGTTATCTCATCTATATTTTCAGAATTTTACACTGAGATAAATAAAAATAAATAAAATCCTAAAGAAAAGTGTTAGTATTTCGTGACTATCTTGTTAGTCACATGAATTAAATGTCAGTTGTCTAGGTATTCATACTGATGAACTCGATTCGACTTATTTTATAATGACCAATACGCAGCAACCAGTTATATGCCAATAGACCTACTATCTCACTACAAATTGATTCATAAATATATTCAAGTGAGAAAGCCATAATATAACTATATATATATATTTCTTTATGCAATTGACTTTGCACGTGTCCGGAGCGCTGTTCGCTTCCCATCCAATCAGCCAGGTCTCAACGGGAAATAATAAAGCTCATTGCACACTACTCCCGCCTTTGGAATTTATGAGGAATACAACTAATTTAATCTTTACTCATATCGATCTTGTATATCAGGGTCGCACAATCTGAAACATGGTACTGTTAGCAAGAAACGACAAGGAAAACAAAAATATGCTGTCGTTGTTAAATATGCGTTTGAATTTTTTTATGATTTTCAGTGATCAGTCCACTTGATTACACGTGCCGAAAGTAATTTGTACAATAATTCCTTTAAAATAACACGAGGGCGTCATGGTGCGCACTGTCCGCTCGTTACCGTTGCGCTCGCTGCGTAATGCATCCGCTGCATGTCCTGTTGTGTCCACGGGTCTTTCATTAACCATTACCATGATATTAAAATGCCTCTTGTGATTGTGTAAAAAAATGTTAATGGCGTTATTTTTTTTTCTTATATGTTGTCTTCATCTCCACCAATCAAGCTAAAATGGTCATATTAATGGATTATTATCTTTACCAGTTACAACCGCTTTCTACGTATAAAAAAATTAATCGTTTCAACATCTCATAATAGTATAAATATATATGGCACATGTACAGTTGTAATGGTATGGTGACAGGTTTTTATAAGTACATGTTCCATGACCATCGCCCGACGATGTAAGGAACGATCATCATTAAAGCGGCCTGTATCTCGGCTACGACACCTCTAATCGAAAATCGGATGCTTCTATTGTACTGCCGGCGGATTTTGAACCAGCGATATTTTTATATATTACGGTATTATGGATCAAGGTGTAGCTTACTTTTCTCAATTATCGTAAGTAGCGAGCCGCTGCATAGCTCTAACATATCTCTGTGACATTTAAAAGACTTGCACATTGACATTTTATATTGCCTGTTACAAAATGGTGCCTAGCGAAAGTACTTTGAGCTTCTAAATGAACTATATTGTATCGATACGCAGCGATCACCTCCATCACCAGCGCAGCGCTCCAAGTATTGTATACACGGGCTTTCTCGAGCTCCTCATTGACATTACACCGTACGTATGTACTTGGATTACTTTGTTGATATCGATGCAATAGTTTCTACAAACAGACTCATAACATCTGTTATTCTTATATAGTTATTGATAGTTACATCTTTAATCCTCATTTCTACATCATGATAATACGTAATAATAAAATGAGTCCCTAAACATGACCCAGACTACCCGTTAAAAATCAAAGGGAATAATATATTATACGGCTATTGTTGAGAATCAGTTTATATGAAAGGTATGGAGATAGGAATCACTTTTTCAAGGGAGTATTGTTTGACTATGCTATATTTTATAAATTATTATAGCATATTTTATATAAAATAATTTTAAATAATGAAATAATTATTAAATATATATATATATATGTAAGAATACTATACTTACCAGCCACTAGACTGAACTTCAAGAGAAAACTTCGCGATCTCCTTCATAATAGCTAAGTTTACCATCATTACATTTCCTATGTATTTTATAGCTATACGTATGTATGCTATATTATTTGTTTGTGTATATTTACAGTAGCTATACCAATACTTAATATTCTTATGTATACACACACACACATATATATATATTATTTATACTATATTATTGTACTAATATGTATATATATAATTTGTTCAAAAATATTATTTACATATATTGTATCTATTTTTAATTTCAATCTTATGTACCGTACCGCTTTCGTCGCTTCACAGCTTTGCCTGGAGGTTGACAGGCAGAGGACCTTTATAGCAGTGAGCCGCCTTTGTTCCCTTGTTAATTTTGGATCATAAGAAATAAATAAATAAGAATACCTATAAAGTTGAACATTTAATAGGTTGGGTAACAAAAACGGATTCGTAACAACCAATATTGAACCAATTCAGACGGAGAGAGATTAAATTATCCAATGTATGTTTATAAAACTTTTAATTAATTTCTCCTTTCTTATACTTACTTGTATATTTGCACATTGAAGAGTAAGCTTCAAGTAAAATTTACATAACCGAATGGCGCATTTCAGAGAACAGCAACTCCTACCGCTGAGGTCACGAGCGCCCCGCGTCGCCCCGTGTAGCGCCACTTGTGAACACGCGTCGTCCTAACGATGTCGACCTCATCGGATACGTTGACAATTGTCGACGAAATACTTTCACGTGACTCAAGGGATATATTAAACAAAAAAATAAATATATATGTAGAAGTGAGTGCTTAACGTTTTGAATGTTGGTATTCCACACCGAAAGTTCGGATTCGATGGACGGTGACCAATCGCAGCTTTTGGACGTCGGTTACATTTTCAGTCCTAAGGTGTTTCTATTGCTGGAAAACATAATGAAGATTAAAATTAACAGTGGTATGTGAATTCCAGCTGACCGACCGGCGATTGTCCATTACATCAGTGGGCCGTATACTAATTGAAGCAACGTTTTGGTTTACTCTTTAATTTAGCCGTCACTTATATACGTAGGGTCAAAATATTTAAAGTAAAACCGTAAGTCGTTTAACGTAAGTTTCCGAAGTGTCGAGAGTCTCTCGCATTTAGTTTTCCAATAAAAGTTTATTGCCCGCTGCACGATATATATGGCATTCACCGAGTAGCGTGCAGCGCGGTCCAGCGACGAGTAAAGCTATATATAATGTTACTTTTGGTGAATCTTCTCAAACTGCATTTCCATTTAAATTTCATTCGTAAGGTGCCCCTTCTTTTGTGTAGGTTAAGTTGGGCAGACAAACAAAAATATTTTAATATATAATATAATATAGTATTTGGTTATGTTGTATGAAATCAATTTAATCTAAACAAGTGTGTCTCTGTGTCAAAATAATATCATGTAATAAATATTTGTGGGAAAGTACTTGTACATTTCCTGTTCTAATTTTGTTGTCACGAGTGTCGTTCATAATCTGTTGCAGTGACAAATGATCCATCGTGGCAACACAGCAAACTTGAGCGTCAGCCAAGTGCTTGTGATACTGGCCAAACCCACACTCCGTACTATCGAGATTAATTGTAGTTCCCACATTAATTACTTCTGTTGGAGTCGGGGAAGGATATTTATGAATTCTATCTTGGATCCCAACGGGGTAAAGTAGTTTTGATTTAAGTTAGAAGGTTTAATGTGATTTCTTATCATAGTCCCAAAAATCGTGGAACTTGTCTCTGATTTGCAAACAAATATAATATTTGTCATGGAAGTTATTCCTTTTGGTGCTCGCGATACTCAAGTTACACTCCTTCGATGTTCGTGATCGCTGATCATTAACGGATGGCAAGGTAGTCAAGGTAGCCCCTATGGCAATAAAAAGTTAGTATTTTTACAAAATTATCTTTCCCCTAGATGTAATTAAAGCGCGCTTCGTACTGGTTCAAATATCAAGATAAATGGCACAATTATCTTAGACTGCGTTTAAAAAGAACATAACTAAAATCTCGCTTCTAATTGCTCTGCCGTTCCCTCTTAGAACGTTTGGAGTACTTAAATGAATATCATTTTATTCCTAAAAAGGGGTTTTTTCGCTTTCATGACAATCTTTAAAAAGGTCTAATAACGTTTCATTGTGGATGGCTACGAGTGTTCGGAAGGAACTGTGGAGCTGCCCCTAGCCACATCCTTGTCATTTTACTCCGCGAACTGTACTTAACAGCGGTGCAAAGATTCAGCTATGGAACGAGCCCGTTTGTGATACCAAGGACAACAACACAGCAGTCATATGTTAGCCTTATTTGTCGGCCTTGAGCATATTAAATCTTTTATTAACCATAATCGGTATCCCTGAAGCTGTATTTGAATGACGTGTTTGTATGAGTGCTCTGTGTAGCCTTACATCACGAAGCACATTCTTATATGTTCTGACTACCGGAAAATTGGAATCGCTCGCAGAAATAGCGTCCCTGAATGTTGAAAACATTTAATACAGTATCAATTACATAATCTGATTTTAATATTTAGTTTTAACATAAAGTTATTGTTATTGACAGTTTGAGCACTTTGTGTTATTCTTCAGAGGGATTAATTACTATACTGTCGTAACTTAAGGCATTAAAGTTTGGAGAATGTGTAAAGGAAAATACATATGTTTCAGGTAAAGTTCGATTCATCATCGTTATTATTACAACCCATATTGTCCCATTGTTCAGATCGGGTCTCCTTAACAAATTTAACATAGTGCTGAGACCATTGCGGGGAACTCTCAGGTATGCGGGTTACCGTCACCGTGGCAAATGACAATTAAACTGAATCGTAATACACATATCATTCGAAAATAGAGAGGTTTCAGTAGAATTTTTTATAGGCATATGTGTCAAGCTTTCGATGAGATAAGATTAAGATAAAGAACTATACAGTTTCTTACCCGGTGAAACGCTCTTGGCAGCCCACCGGCGTAAATCTAGGCGGCCCCCGTTTCATGAATCTATCCCGGAACTGTGAAAGACAGTTTATTATTTACTTTTTATTGCTTACATCCTGACTGACCTTCAAATTTATGAAGCACAATACTTAAAAGATTTACATTCATAGAAAATGGTACCCAAGCAGAGTAAACTTAACGTTACGATATATAAATATTTCATAAGCAGCGTTACCAAAGTTAGCATAATTGCTAATGTGAATATAACCGGCCTGCTGCGGTCCACGGAAACATGATAAGTAGCCTGGTGTGGGTGTGTGGATGTTATTTAATGTCTAGCCGTTGTAACAGTAGAGTGCACACACACACACACACACACACACCTACAACTGTAGTGATGATGATCAAATTACTTATTAATAAGCAACCAGGTGTTTTATTGTTAAGTTCAACAATACCATATAAAATTTTGATTCGTTTAGTGTATGAGTGCTGGCAGCTTGACCGGGGTCTAGGTTAGGTTTAAGCCTTACCGCATTAGATATGAATGTGCGAGCCCCAAGGCACCCCCTCTTGGGGCGTGCTAATCTTCGTTATCTATTAATTAAATCGTAGGATTTTATTTTACTTTTCGAATATTTTACAACATTTGCTATTATAGCAACGGGTACTTTTGACTTGAAATTATATGAATATTTACAATATATATTTGTAAGGCATTAGTTGGCGTGGTAATGGTATTTTTTAATGTTTTAATTGGCTGTTTTAGTAATAATTACTATTACTAAAACTTTCTATATGTGAACAATATAAACGTTATTACGGACCTTTATTAAAGCAATAGAACCCAAAACAATAGTTGTTTGAATTTTTATCTGTGCGTTTGTTCCCGCTAATCTTAGAAATGGGTTAACCGATTTTGATTAATAGTTAATACTTAAAGTTTGTCTCCCTGCAATCCATCTATAAATAAAAAAGTTATGAATTAATATATGTATTCCTAATTCACAGAGCAAGAAAATCTCATAAAAGTGCAGATGTTACACGTTGTTACAAATAAAAACGTTTACTGACGAAACAACTTTACAACAGAATTTGAAAGCGAAGCTCGACAAAAGACGCTGACGTCTCCGACGCACGCGGAGACGTCCTAGCCGGTACGTTCGCTGCGCTCGTTGTGATCCAATGTGCTGTGCTTGGTTAACGCGATAAGGCCTTTCTGCTCACCGGCGTCGTATTCAGGTGGAGTGCATTTTATATTGTGGGATGCGGGAGGTAGAGTTTCCTAACTCGGTTATCTGGCTACGTTGCTCGTGAATTGGTACATGTACTGATATTCGATTTTATATTCTCTTTCTTGATGACTTTATACATTTTTACAAGCGACGAGTACCGTGGTTGGCTTCGTAATGATACATACTAATATTTCACTATTACCTAAAGTAATCGAATCGAAGTGCTTACTTTTATACCTTATAGATAGTTCGAGTCAATTATAAACGATTGTTCGAGTTGTGGGCGTTGGTTGCAGTCAAGAGATGTCTGGGTGACCGCTAGTTTTTTTATGTATTGTTTATGAGTTACTACGTGCTACGTGGTCTTGTATTGAATGTTAATGGGTTGAAGCCATCTAATTAGATCTGTGTAAAGCTTGTAGTAATATTTTAAGTATAATGGAGTGCTTTACGTGCAAATCGGAATCTCTGTTTATAATGAGTTTTTTGAATATATATATATATATATTAAATTTTATTTCTCGTTTCAACAAAGTATGAAGATTATTTGGAATTGAACGTTATTGTTGTTGCGGCTGGCGCGGGCTGACGGGTGCGGCGCGACTTTGAACGTGGCGACGTTCGACCGGGGTACCCTCGGTCGCCGGCGACAGTTCATTAAAACTTAGCGCACCCGACTCGCGTCCTTAGTGCGCTCCACTTCCGTCACCACACAACTGTACACAGCGAGTGTCGAGCTCAGTTCCAGAGCTCAAATTTAACTTTGTGTACTCTTCAACTTGTCGTTGTTATAAACTATAGAATTTCGTAGAACATTACAGACGTTAAGATGTTGTTTAGCTTGATGATTGTTGTCGTTGAAGGGCAGTCGTCAAGTCATGTCGGAGGCCTTAGAACTTATGGCACGTGGATTGGCGATTGGCGCGTATTGGAAATCCGTATTGGTGAACGCGGTGAAGCACGCTCGAAGCCTTCTCTGGACGATAAAAGCCCGGTGCCTTGCCGTATACCTTCGACAGGTCAGAGATGTCACAGTAAGTAAGGCGGCATGGGACACCCGACCTGATGATCGCACTGTTATGTTCAAATGTCAGTGTCATGTTGTGACTTATTGTCACCAATTGGAGTAGGCATGCTACTTCTATATGAATCAAAAGAGTTTTACCTACTTTTTCATAGCTATCAGCATACGGCTGTTTATGTTGCCGACAGAAGAAGAAAGCCGTAGCATACTAAGTAGTGTGTATGCTTTACTAATATATCTGGATAATATTTGTATTAACTATACTCTAACACAACAGCATCCCTACATGATTATTATGAAAATTACAAAAGGTATTATTGAGTAGCCCAAATGGTAATGAAGGATTTATAAACAAGAGAAGATACCATATTGTAGTGTGTCAGTTAGCCTGCAGTACAAACTGACACGCATATATTCGTGGCATTAGCGATTATTTTTAATAGACTGACAAATTACCATAAAAAGGTGCCATAGCTGTGTATTGCAGTTGACTCATATTATTAGTGTAGTTGTTCACAAATGAATTAGAACTATCTGAAATAATACCTAATAAAAGTAAATATTAGTTAGAATATGCAAGTATACGTGAACCGATGTAACATATATTTGTTCTAACTTGTAATCAGTGGGAGTAATGATTCAACAGAGCGTTATGTAACAATATATAAAATACATATGACATATTTGACTTAACTATTATTAAATTGCATTGAATGTTAATTACTGATGATAATTATATACACAATTTAACTACGCCACTTTAAAATTACCGAGTGTGTAAAGGATTTGCAACTACCTCCCACTGAGTAGTGGCTATAATTACTGTGGCTGATTACATAGATTTTATAACGTTACATTACATAAAATATTGTGAGTTCTTACATTATATAGGTAGATAGTTTGCGATGTAACCTAATTTGGACCGGACCCTGCGTGTGTAGTCTAGGCTCTACCCCAAGGATGGGAGCAGTGCGTTGTTGAAGTGAGTTTAGTCTCCAGATAACCTCCAGATTTTTTATGAAATTATCTTTTATAATAGCGACATCTAAGGTTCAAAGGCTCTAAGAGATGTTCAGGGGAACCTTTTGAAATTGCGATGCCACAGGAAATGGTAATTTCTTAACGGTTACCGTGCAATCTTGTGTCTTGGAGGGCTTAAGTTGGACTAAATGTCGTCTGCTCCACTCTGAGATATCTGAGCCCCGCTCGAGTGATGTCTCGACTTCAAACATAAATTGATTCCTTTTTGTCTGCATCCAGAAGCATCACCATCAAGCAGCGTCCACCCATGCACACCAACCACTAACACACACAACGCCTGTCGTACTGATGTAATCCTTTAATTAAAATAGTAAGGGTAAATAATGGTTCAATTAAATGACAACTTGTACAATGAACTAATTTTATTGAAACTTAAAATTACTACTATTTGACTAATTTGATCATAAACCAGACATAACATTGTGAAGTGCCAATACCAGATAAACAATTTTTAAGCGTTGCATATGTCTGAGGGTACTCGTGTGTACTTTCACAATATGCGCGCTGTATTCCGAGTGGTGTTGTCGAGACTGGCAAGAAGTTGGCGTATACGCTTTAGTTTTTCGCTTATTGACAAGATCGCGCCGTTTAAATAAATGGGCTCTCTGTCCCACTCAAACTCGTTGTACAGTAATTGTTGTGTGTTTGTTAAATAATATAAAATCGTTCGCCGGGTTTATAGATCTATATAGGTTTTGTAAATATTTTCAATTTTACTGTATTAACCAATGCAAACGAAACTCCTTTGAAATTAGACCCATTATCTGAGCTTACTTAGAAGACATACAGAACGAGAAAGATATCATTAGTTAGGGCAAATCGATAGCTTCATTCAATAATATCTCTGAAAACCACACATTTTAGACTAACGAGTAAACTTATGACCATTACCTACCGCGTAAGTAAAACTAGATTTGGTTCCGATGTTCTAAATTGGCTGTCAAAGAAACCGCAAACCGGCTACTCAACCCGTTCGTTTTTTGAACACAAACTTGTACTAGTACGGTCTAGCCGATAAGCATGCTTTAAACTATAATTAAATTACAATGAATATCGTAAATATTTGTTTTGTCAATCTGAAAATCCACAATTCAAGCGAATTTACTTATTGGCTGTCAGATGCAGAAGTGAACGGTATAATTTATTACAAACAACATTATTACTTCTTTCCGTCTCAAAACTTGGTGATGGTCTGAACATCGAATGAGACGATGTGTTGTTTAGTAAACATTGGTACACCATCGACATCCGGTCACGGTACGTACCGCAACTGTACGACGGTATTTTTACCAAATATGAAGAACGATTGTAGCATCAATCTTTATCAAACTGCGGGAGGCACATGTATTACAAAAATATTGATCACCTCGATAACGCGCTAACACGTGCGTGAAAAAGATGTGGGCGCGCCGGTGACGTCGTGCGCGGCGATTTACCGAGGCCTTTGTCTCGAGTTTGCCTCACGATTGAAATTGTAAACTCATCGAAGGAAAAAGAACACATTAGGGCAAACAAATACACCGATTCGAAGAAATCTGCCGTAGCATAATATACAATTGTAGGCTGGTTAAAATCATTGGATTGAGTTGTATAGCCCACGGATGAACGTCAGTATATTTCACGTATAGTAAAGAGGGTACTGAGATATAAGAATATCCCAAATATGTACAATATTAGTAATTAATTAGTTTGTGTCATCAGGTGACAACAGTGTCAACATCGGTGCGTGAAGACCTTGTTAGTGTCGTGTGTCGTGATATTATACGTAAGAACTCAAAACGAAGTAGACAGGCGTAAAGTTGACAGGCTCATCTGTCATTAGTGGCTGTCGAGTGTCGATTGTCAAGAGTTTCTCCCCGTCACCGCAATCTCGCCGTGACCATGATCCATGTAACGGGGTCGAAATATCAGTAGAAAACCTAAAAACCATGAGCAGGTGCTTATATACGTTTAAAATTATATGTGTATTAGCGTATACTAGATGCGCGACCTTTTTGGGAAAATGAGCGGTAATATTTTACGTCAATTCGTGTTTTTCGGAAAATATATTTAGAAACAAACCGTTGAATTAAATTAATTTAACATATTCCTATACTATCATACAGCTCCCAAATACACAATTTTGGGTTACCACTGGGCTATCTGCCCAATGACAATGATGCAAATACCACAAAAGGTTACGAGAGGTTGAGCTCTCTAATAAATAGTTTAAAAAATATTTTCATACTCATATATCAGGCATCACAACTGTATAGATAAACTTAAGAAAAAAAACATAATCTAATTACAAAATTTGTAGAAAATAGTTGATTCGATTTCGAGATACGTGAAATAAATTTATATATTTATGTATCTGTCACACAGGAAAGATTGGTCAGTTAATCTGAACGCGTGGTAGATATGAAACATGTTTCCATAACAACCGTGACACGACGTTAAGATGACAGATCGAGTCTTAAGAAGTTATGGTTGACGAGCCGGTGAGCGCAGAAGTATACAGTTTAAACGTTCCACTCAGTGAGCAGACTTCACAAACGGTTGTTGTGGACAGACGTGGAACGGAACGCGCAATCACGGCTGAAGCGACCTGCGAGGGCTTATTTGTTGCCCGCGACTTCGTCTGCGCGGAATAGTACTTTGGCTGCCGTACAGATACATACTGTTGTAGTTGACTGTAAGTAGCTATGAAACAGCAGAGTGCAGTTACTCCCGAAAGCACCAATCACCTGCAGTTGAAATGGCATGATTACACTGACGCGATTTCTGTCACACTGCCGATAACACAATAAAAATGATTTAAATAATAATGTCTATCCAGCTCAAAAAATGAATAAGATGAAGTTCACACATATCAGTCTTATGTGAGAGCAGTAAAGAAAC
>DWPT01005050.1:0-12590 GCA_018251895.1 Agathymus mariae mariae | reverse complement strand
GTTACGGTTTCGGATATATTTTTATTTCGGATATCCGATAG
This sequence comes from Agathymus mariae mariae, assembly GCA_018251895.1. NCBI lineage: Eukaryota > Metazoa > Arthropoda > Insecta > Lepidoptera > Hesperiidae > Agathymus > Agathymus mariae. Next base: position 12,549 of record DWPT01005050.1, on the reverse strand, counting down.
TTTCGGTTACGGTTACGGAGCACCATAACATCCCTGGTTTAAAGGTTGTCTTAAAGTCTTATTTGATTTATTTTGTAAGCGTATAAAGTATTGTAATACTGAACTTAAATATGATAGACTATTTTTATATTTAATCCAGGCCAATTTATTACTCCACAAGGTTAAGTTTCACGATAAAATTTAACAAACTGGGTAGCAATAATATTCGGCAACAAGAAAATTCTTAAGAGCAAAAGTATAAACCAAAATAATGTGTCTGAAAACGAAGTAGTCACTTAAGTACTTAAGAAAGAACACACGTTTTCATCAACAGTTTTATACCTTTGCCTTTTATACCTTTCATCTCATGTTATTTTACGACTACACTTTTATTGAAATGATATATTTAGGAAATGCTGTTTCTGAAAAATGAATTACGAGTCACAGAAATACAAATTACAAAAGCAGACAACAAACTATCAATAAGAATCTTTTAAAATTTCAGTCAGTCAATATAGGCAGGGTCATAGCTTGGTTTTATTATTTTCCGTACAAATTATAATGCACAGTTTTTAAGTATTTAAATACCAATACTTACTCGTAAATTTCTTTGCCTCCGAAAATGTATTTGACACAAGAAAACAATCATTTAGCTTATTAATGTTCCACTGGAAGGTATGGATGTATTCTCATGATTGCTTAGGATTACAGTATACTCCATATACTTAAGAAATTTTACTATAGAAATTTTATACTAAAGAAAAAGCATTAGCAATCAGACAATATTTTCTTTAACTTCAACTTAATCGCTCTGTGAAATAATCATGGTATATCACCAGGAACCATATAACTATAACACAGATTTGAACGAAGTCCAGCACTAACAATTGATGAGATACATAAACAAACAAGCTGTCTTCGACAACTTGGTAAGTTGTTTGTGTTAAGACCGTGGATGATCTTACGGCGTTGAGAGGCAAATGGGACGAGCACAATGTTTATCAACAAAAGCCAATGCGCTACCGGAAGAAATTAGAATAAGCAAACACTCATCTTGACTCACGGTAGGGGACTTCATAATGGTTTCGGCTCTTAAGGGAAGATGTTGGTACTCAGAAATTATAAAGTAGTAGGGATCCTTGTCAGTGATGTTAAATGACTGTATCAAATGCCTGAAAAAGCTTTTTATATTATGATCTCCGCATTATTATCCTACGTCAGGTTATGGAAACATTTGACCTTCTTTTTAAAATGTTTATAACAAAAATGCGTAATACAAATTTTAGACATAACGATCGCAACTTTCAAGTATCCAGTTTTTATAATCAGAACTAAATGGCAGAGTGCCATTATTTATCGGTATTTGAATTACACATAACATAAGTATAAAATATGTTTACACAGTGGTCATTGTCGTTCGTACATATCAGTAAATTCAAAAGAATTCGCAATACTATTTTGGGCAAGAAAAACATGATAAATCTCCTGTTAAATGGCTCTGGGAAATTACAAGCGAAACAAGTTAAGCATTTGGTAAGACGGATAGCTGCTTCAACAGATGAAGGACATTACCAACGTCCAAAAACATCGAAGAGATATAGCTGGTTAATTGTTTCACAGCCTGCAATGTAAGCAGAAAAGATTATATTGAACTCGAGGACAAATCCAACGGAGTGCCCATACCCCCAAATAAATATATTCAGATATGTAAAACTCGAAAAAATACAATTCCTTTTTACATCAATTTTATTACTTTCGCTCGTATGATAAAGCTATTATTACATAAATGTGATTTTATATAATAATAATGCCTTTTGTAAGGGACGAGAGCATTTTCGTCAAATACGCGACCCGCGCTCGAGTCGACAGGTGATGCCTTCAAGGACACGAGGCGGTCCGACTGGATTTGCGCCAGATGTTTGGGACACAGATAATACGGTTCGCTTGGTACCTATATAATATAGAGCGAACGTTATAATCAGTAGTCGTTATTTAGTTAAAGTAATTGGGTCATCGGTAACATGTCAAAGATGAGCTAAAAATATGGATCTGCCATAGTCGCTGAATTATAACAACCAATGAGAAAAGAAAGATGTTTGTAATTTATTTCCTTTAGCATATCCATAAAATCAAACACATCCACCAGCATGCTGGACTATGAAATTTAGATGTACCTACGTATCCATGAGATTGTAGCCCAGATCAACGTTGTGCCAAATAATCAATATTAATAATCAATACTATGTTAACATTATTAACAAATAATACGTTGATATTGTACATAGTAATTTAATAAAACGACAACCGAAGCCTTCAGTTCTAATCACATAAATGACACAACTTATATTATTTTCCTAAAATAGAACATACAAACAAGATAAAATGACTTACATACAAATTATGTATTAAAATTCTTGAATCAAAATGTTACAATACATAAATGAGACAAACCACATAACAAGATACGTAGAAGGCAAGCGCAGATGTTATTCTGGCGAGCTAAGTGCAGTTGACGGCCGAGGCGACATCTGGCGTCGGTTCTGGAGTTTGGACAATATTAGACACGGGGAATGTTTGCGGCAGTGTTAATTAATTAATCTGGTTTAGTCTTCGTAAAATACGAGGCAATTTAACCTGAACTTACGACTAGGGTTGGAATTTGTACAGTTTCTCTTAAAAATATGAGTAAGAAAGTGAGGGAAGGATATGAATTGAAACTAATTAAATAGCTTTTAAAATATTAATTCCGCAAATTTAACGGCTTATAATATTGAAGATCTTTATTGTCATGAAAGCCAAATTTATACGATTCAATTATTAACGTTTTATAAAACTGTACGCAGTACTCTTCCTGTTGTTTGGTAATCCGTAGTTGGCCATCGTGGTAAACTTTTCTTCTTTACTCACTTTGTGAGAGGAGAACGAAAAATCATAGAGGCTTAACTAAAATATAGCTGCATAAACTGGCTTTTATAATTTCCATATCAAATCTCAAAAAAAGGAGTCCACTGCCTTTATCTTCACTGCAAAGCGAAAAACAAAGTTTTGGTAGTAAAATTTGATTGAGGTTTCTAAGAAAGCTAAAGATGAAAAGTAGTCCGTACTAAGTACTTTACCCATCCAGCTTATCTTCCTTGTTCAATCATGGAAACTGCTTTAAAAATCTCCGAGAAGTTTTTCTCCATAATTTCGAGATAAGCCGATCTTGATCAAAGGAGCCGAGGAGAAAAATTTAAACATCTCGACGCTTTGAGCTACCGAGAGCTTTGAATCTAGCGCATAATATATAAACTATTTAACGGAGCAAGAGCAGAAAAAATGTTTTATTTTTTAAGTTGGGAAAGTTGTTTTATTCACCTGATTTTATTCAGTGGGCAGTACCGGCGATGAGTACTTTTAAATTTAATCTGAATTTCATTAAGAAACAGTAGAAAATTCCCCCTGTTAAGGCTCTTAGTCAGTCAATTGCGCCTATAAATGAGCTAATTGCTTCATTACTTTAAAATAAAATTACCTAACCTCTGCTCATATTAATAAGTTATCTAAATCTGATTACAGAAGTACCTACTGCTAATTTAGAATATTTTAAATATTAATATAGTGACAATTAATAAATATGGTGATATAGCCCAAGTGATTTTAAAAACTTAAATAAAAACTATAATTGCACCCTTTGGTGTGTAAGGTACCACATGCTGTACGTGTCTACCGGCATACCTTCGTATTCGCGGATAGAATCTCCTTTAGTATCGATAAACTTATACAGCGTTGTCGTTTTACTACAATTTGATTTAATAATATTTCACACTTATGATAATTTATATATAGCAATTGTAAGCCACTACACGCCCGTTTGAAAAAAATATTAAAAAGGTTTTTAATTTTTTGTCATTTTGACAAACAGCCGATATTTCAATTTTTAATTTGAATATATTGTTATATGTTGATATCTATCTATAAATCTATCTAATATTATTAAGAGAGAGTGCGAATTTTGTGCAAAGTAATTTCCTAATCCGCGAAATCTATTTGAAAAATGATTTTACCATTTGAAAGGTACATTATTTCGGATGGACATAGACCATATAAGATGCATATGTGAAAAAATTGTTCAACCTAAACGAGGTCGGAGCGGCCCACTGGGTAAGAATAAAAAACAATAAAATATTGCATAACTTGTACGTGTAAACGGTTTTATAGGGTGGGACAAGCTCTATACAATTTCTTGCACTGTCCATTATAATTATCATATATTTTCAAATAATTGATATTATTTGAGAGGCAGTGAGTGAGTAAGCCTAAGTAAGTGTAGCCTAGTAGTTTGAACGTAGATCTCCCGCATGGGAGACGCGAGTTCGAATCCTGCACGCACTTCTAATTTTACAAATGACTTGCGTAATAATTGTCACTTGTTTTGGTGAAGGAAAACATTACCCTGCACACCTGAGAGTTTGCCATAATGTTTTCAAAGGCCTGTGAAATCTGCCAACTCGTACTTGGCCAGCGTGAGAGAGTATGGAGAGTATAAGACCCCAGCCCAGTAGTAGGATACTGTACTGGATTACTGGGTATAATTCATGATGAATGAATGATATCAGTTGAAGATATGTTGGAATTGTGCATTTGTTGTAATATCAAGATACTGCTGCTCCATCGGTTAATTTACATCTGTAGAAACTATATAAATATACAATGTATTTATTTACATTTCAATTGTACAATATTAACAATGTTGTAGTTATTACATTGCAACGTTTTTATAATCCTATACGTAATTTCTGAACACATTATATACATTATCAAAAACTCTAATATTTCAATATGTAATATGGCATATTTTGTCACATTATAAAATTTTATTACGGACCCGATTTAACACGTAAGACGGGCAAAATTTAATGAAATAGCTGTAGGTGTAGTAATTTAGTATTTATACGAAAAAAAATTAATGTTTACGAGCGGGAAAATGAAACACAGTCGTTAGAAATAGGTGTAATCTGGTTACGTCGTTTAAAAAGTTCATCATTCTGTTTTGAGGTTCGGTATTCGTTTTTACAATAAGCTTCCAAAGTTTATACACGAGTTATTAATTGTTACTTTTAACCAACGTGTTCAAGCACAGCACGTAGGTAAAGGATATGTTGTTTTATTAGTTTTGTAATGTGCTGAGAAGTTTCGTTCGCTGTTTCTTCTTCTCAGTGGTATAGTACCTATACGATACGGTGAATACAATTGTATTTACATAATATCTAAGTGATTAATTTTGAATTTGAACTTAAACGTTTGACGTATGCCAAGACATCCAAATTTAACTAGAAGATTTTTAATCTTGGATGACAAATTGTGTTCGCAGTATCTCCTCTCTACCCCAAATATTAAATCTCTTTGGGTCTGTATGAAGAAAATCATGCATTACAATGGCATTTCTGGTTATGGTAAAATACTTGTGGGACATCTGAATACACCGAAACCATTCCGAAGATACAAGTAAATGCATAAGTCATCTAATACGTCGGTAAGCTCTTGAGTTATGTAGTGTCTAATAAAACAATGATTGACTCCGTATAAGATATGGCGGCGTGCCTAGAATTTTATGTTCAATTTTATATCCAAGCATAAAAACAGGACGACGTGAAAGATTCATAACCGGGTTCCATCATGCTCGCTCATAGCGGCGCGGATTTTGTCGCCATGTTTTTTGCTATTTTTTTTCCAAACCCGCGGGTATATGTTATTTTTGTGGGCGCAGTGTGTATTGGCTACGGATGGTGCAGGAGCAACATCGATGTGTGAATTTGAATGGAAAAGATACACAAAACATGAAAATAATTTTAATTTGAATTGATGTAGATTGATAATATTGTGTACAAGCATGTTGCGATATAAATTGGATAGCATGGAATGAAAATTATAGTTATTTAGTAACTATAGAGGGTATTGAAAATCTATAACGACTGATGTAATTTTTTAAATATTTTTATTATCCCATTTTTATTGGTGAAGTGAGTATTTTCAAATTGTTTGATGCAATGATATGTTTTGTATGAACCCAACAGACATTATAAGCATATTAATACCCTGCTGAGTTCTGCTTTTCTCTCAATGGGGTTAAAGCCATAATACTGCTACCATGCTAGTCAAGTGTGTATTGACATACTTGACATCTATGGAAACATTAGAAACAACTCATGTTTCTACACAGTGGTTTTCTGCACTGAAGCATACTATTCAATATATTAGTATTTTGGGTCAAATCCCCCTTGTGAGAGATCTAGAAGTGCGTTAAACCACGACATTTGACTCGACTGTTGCAATATAGATTTGTTGATATAAATATATAATTATACGCCTTTGTTCATTATTAAGGTCGCTGGGTTGCGATACGTAGGGTTTCCGCCAGGCCGGCATGTCACGTCTGTAGCAAAAATACGTAACAACGATGTTTTTATTACAGTGTTAATGTTCCCGTGTGATGTATGTATTATTTGTTTGAGTAATGACTGCTTCAACGCTTGTAAATGTTGTACGTTTATATTGTAAACGTAGATTGCTTTACGTTATAAGCCTAATTAAGGAGCTTGTGAGGCGATATTTAGATTAATGGTACCGTGGCTTGGGGATGTTGAGTGTTAATGAAGTACTGTTAATTACATTACAATACTTATCAGTTTTCGTTATCTGGAAGAGGATGGAGAGTTTTATTCCATAACTGTTGTTGATAACGATGCAATAGGCAAACCTTTTATAGTGTAGCAATTGTGAATTTTTGACTGATTGAAGACATGTTTACGTAATATTTTTGATTTAATCGAATATATGGTTTGATTAATTGTGGCTTGATCCATTCCTAAAGTTTCGTTCTTGCGAGGTACGAGTCTACCTTGAACTGATAGTTTTGAAAATAAATCGTAAGAATTGTTTCTAATAATTAATTTTGGACACCGCATGGCGAACCGAGCAAAGGTTATGATATAAAAGATGAGGCTAGATATTCATGTTTGTAATACCTCTGACGCCATTGAAACGTTGCAGGTCAAAACACAAAAACGTTATATAGAAAAAATAGTAATCAAAATTAAAAATCAGTCCCGTTGGAATTAAGCTGAGTGATACCCAGCAGGCCGAGCTAGATATCGAGGGAATAAACATCATTATGTCGTCCGCTGTTGAACAGGATGCACAGGAGCAAGGTAGTTTAGCTTGGATTCAAGCAATGTAGAAACTACTTACATTTTAATTGTGAGAAAGGTTGAATAAAAGATTACGATATGGGACTAATGTAAGTCTTAATAGCCTCATTTTGACTGTAGGTTAATTGATCTTATCAAGTAGGATGATTAGCTAAAAAGAACAGTGAAAACCGGCTGGATTTAGTTTACTCAGAACAGATTAGGTGAAGCCCATTTCTAGCCTACTAGTGTCTTATCTCACTTTAAATATATCTAGCATTTACGCTTATGGCACAGAAGAACGTAATAAATAAATAATAACATTTCAACAAAATGTTAATGCAATTTTCATGAATATATTATACAAAGCCTATGTGGGTTCATGTGAACTTAGATCTTAACACAAGTGACTCTGTGACTTTTTTTTATGGTAAGAGTCTACAAACTAGCAGACGAACCACCTGATGGTAAGTAGTCACCGTCGCCTTGTTTCCTTCCATATTCCTTGTTTATTTAAAATAATCTATACGTCAGTTCAACCAGCGAGCAGACCGACCTCGTGATGATAATTTGCCGCTGTAATTTACGTGCATAACGTGTTTTATTGATACTTATGTAACAACTTGAATTCGACCATGCGAGATTAACGTTCGAATTAACGTGATTGCACCCCAGTAACTTATAAGATCGTTTCATCCATTGGATAAAGTCTACTGAGCACAGGAAGCTTTATTTATTTATTCATTATTTAATGTATCCACGGTACACCAACGCACACAAAACACGAACTTAATAACTATTGGAATGCTCTACCAACCAACCCAGTGTACGGAGAGACATATGAGGTAGCCTTTCATACACAGGAGTTTATAGACTGTACGTCAAGAAATAGATGTAAGAGCTGATAATATTGTTAAATTAATCTGATAGCGTTTATAAATATTTACACAATAACATAAAAATATAAAATACTGTTGATTTGGACGTGATGTTGCTTTACGCCCTAATTGTGTTGCTAGTATATACCCGTTTATGTTACTAGGCAACAGAAACTAACATAAACAAAGTTGTTTACAATCTAATTTACTTAAATCCATGGAGCTTAAAATTGAATTTAAATATCATATTTTGTGTTAAATACAAACTTTAAACGCATCAGTAATAACATTGAAATATAAACTGATTGACTATGAATTGGATTCGTGTATTGGGGTTCCGTAGTATAAATCTAGTATTATTTCCTTTCCTGCGAAGATTTAGGTTGTTGAGGTATGGGTCAAAAACTATTCACTTTATTCTTTTAATTTCAGAATCAATAGGACGGCATATTCATGCATATTATTTAACATTTAAATGGTACATGTTACACATAGTTTACACAAGAAAAGTATGTATTTTTACTAAATAAATTGTAGAAATATTTTACTTACGATGTAGAATTACATGGGGTTATCAATCTGTATGTGCACAAAATTTCAACTTTTCCGTCTAATGGTTTCTACAAAAACCTGTTGAGACAGACAGACATGCTAAACAGATATATAGGCGACCCCTTTTTTCTGTACTAAACTCAAAAAAAATTGTCACATTTCTTAAATTATCGCACAACATCACGGATCGTGTATTAGCGACTTAACATGCCACAAAATGTATTAGTGAACTGAGATTAACGCGACACACACGACCCTACTGATACTGAGTAATGCCGCTTATAACCCTCACAGGACTCCCAGCAACGATACAGGTGTTATAATCCTGGAAAGTGAACTTAATCTCTTTTATGATAGATGTCGCTTCTAACCATAATTTAGGTAGTTAACTATTATAATTGAAGTCGGAATGTTGCTTTACGCTAGTTAGTTGAGGTATGAAGGTTTTGGGTCAAATCAAGGGTGTTATCGAAAGGGCTCATGCCGCTTGAAGGTATTCAATAGTACTTAATTTACGAACAATGCAACAACAAATTAGCGGGTCCTCCGCTACCATTCTGGATGGCAACGAGTCGGTGCTACAACGATTTGGTGTTATAGAAATGTCGGGTTTAAAGCTTTGTAGATCGAAATCTAAAATTATGCCCCCCCCCCCCTCCCCCACCAATCATATCTCGCGTGCTTTTACACGATACATCCAAAATGGATTTGGTTGTTAATTACTTTAAAATAAAGTCATCATATCTGAACACGCCACAAAGTGCTTTACCACTCCATTTAATAATTAGAAACAATCGTTTTGATGCTAATCTAATTAATCCACGTTGATTAAATTAACTGAAATACATTTCTCAAAATAATAACTCCTGCGGGGCGTCGTTTGGAATCAAACGCAGGTGCTGTTTTTAATGTAATTATGTCTACATAAATGAACCAATCTTGTAATGAAACATTGACAAATGAAAGTCATCATTCTAATAGAAATGTACACAGTAGAAATAGTCCATAAAAAGTGTACTAATATGAAATTTTAACAAGGTTGCAAGGTTAACTGGAGACTCTAAATTAGAGATAATAAAAAAAAAACCCCAAATAATTAGAAACTTCAAATATGATGTTTGTTTATCTTTTATTGAAAAATAGCAAACAACACCGGCTTAGCACGGGTGTAGTTTCGTAATGAACAAAGTGAGGTTATTTTATATTATAACATGTCTTTATCTCCAGTGGTTTAGTTGTATGTCAGTCGTAGGATAGTTGTATGGCTGACATACCAATGTCAGCCAGTTCATCGACAACCGCTTTATTCAACTGAATTTCACACTAAACAGTGTGACAATAAACGGTATATCATTATTAATTGATATTGTAATACAAACGCATAATACATAATTCCGATTTTTAAGTGGATTTTACAAAAAAAAAATACATATTTGATACAAACTGTGTCCTATGAATGCAACAATCAAAAAAATCGATCGAACTTTTCTCAAGTGATGATATTTCATACATGCGACAAAGGAGGAGGTTCTCAACTCTTTTGTATTTTCGTTTTATGTTTATTACGTTTTCTTGGTCGACAAGCAATCGTTAAACACATTTCTAAATTTCTATTATACACTTTATTAGGAATATTTTCAACTTAATTCTATTTGTATATCTCTCGATCAGTGCAGCCCTCTATCTTGTTAGAAGGAAATAATACAGATCAATTCGGCAGCAAGGTTGATAGAAATGACATATTTGAATTTAATATATTTTATTCATCCAATACAATATCAAAAAAGATATTAAACAAGTTTGTTAGTGTATTGTTTTATAAAAAAAAAAAACATCATTATCATCTTTGAAACCCATAAAGGTTAATGCAGGACTAGTTCTCGGAGTTTCCCGTTCAGGAGATCAACGTTCAAACCACCAGGGTACCAAACTATCAACAGATACAGCTACTTAATGTACTGACAGACAGCGAATACTTAGTAACACGGTTAGGTTTATAACAGTGCCTATAAACACTTTATGACAAAAATGAGTTCGCATGTCGCTGAGTGAATTCACCGGAGCCACCAGAGAGCGAAATATGCGCACTTCATGACACAACTGTGGACTAGTTAGTTCTTTTAATTAACTTCCCGAATGAGTTCCCGTAGGTGCCTACAGAAGTTTAATTAAAACCTGGCGGATTGAAATACCTATTCTTTACTGTTTTAACATGAGATGATGTAATTTAGGGTGGATAATTTGAAATTAGTGCTACATACACGCAGCATAACAGTTTAAGATTAAATTCTACTTAATTTATTGCATCAATGAAGGGAAATGAAGTGCTGACAGGTATACAGCTTGTGTTGAGTTGAGCAATATTGGATGTGGTCGGGCTTTTATTGGCGAAAATTTCATGTGTACCTCCGTGAGGACGCGTGAAGTCGTCCCCAGCCGCTAACGTTCGATGGAAACGCTTTATCGAAGTTGACACCCTCAACACGCACTCAAGTTGACTATAAATTTCTCCATAGGAGCACTGTGCACCACAGAAACAACTTAGGGAAGTATGGTTACGAGACCTATATCGGTTACGATCTACAGCAGCTATTAATATGTTGAATTAATACAGTAGCGAAGCTATGAATACATAATGGAAATATGTAGAATGATTTTCAAATACGCACCTAAATTTTACAAATTACGAGATCTTTGCAGTTAATACATAATTTTTAAAATCGACTTTTAAATTCTGTTTTTGGGAGGTTAATTATTACTTGAGTCTAGACAACCCTTTCTGCTATGTACATTTACACGCCTGATTACCTATCAATCTCCTAGAATCATCCCACACCGCCATGTTGACCTGCAACGCGTCGGTTATGTCTTTCATGTTTGCTCCAATCTAGGTGCTGACCTACCACCATCTGTCTTTTTAAATCTATTTGTTTTTCATCTGTGTTTCATAAAACGTCGTTGAACTTTAAGCACCATAAGTAATATCGGATTTAAACTTAAGCTAAAATGTAAATTAATTAGTCGAAGTAAACTAAAACTTAACGTGGCAGACATTGCTGACAAGCTGAGTTGTAAAACAAATCTTTGACGATTTATTACGAAAGGAAAGACATAATTTATGACATCATTAGGTAATAGGTACAAGCCAATAAGAATTAAGGGGTACTTGGTCGTAACTTATCTGTTACTGTCTAACCTTTGTATTTGCTAAATGTGGAATTCAATCCAATTTAAAGAAACATTCGACTAACTTATTTGAATAATGTTTATACGTCTAAAAATTCTATGAGAAATTATCTGTACTTTTTTACAAGTTCGTTGTATTTTCTGTGTGTCAAGGATATTAAACAAATCATATCAATAAAAGTACTTCACGGTTTCAACTTTCCAATTCTACTCAATATTTGCTAAGCAATGGAATAAAATCTACATTATTTCGTAAAAAATAATGCTTCGACCATTATTTTGCCCAAAACGGGATAATCAAGTTTCACTTAATGATGACTGATGATGATTGTCATAAACGTTATACGCTCTCCATTTAGAATCTATTCAATTTGAAAGTAAAGCGCTAATTGTCCGACGACTTGTGTTGGAACTGATAGATTGGGCTAAGTAACTGGACGTGGGTTTGTAGTGGGATGGGTGACCGCCAGTGGCAAGATATCTTGAGCGCTATGTTTCGGAGTAAATGTTGAGCGATCTATCCTGGTAGTTAACGTTGACCATTGAACCCCCCGACCAAACCGCACTGAAATAGCATGGTGGAGTACACTGTAGGTTTCCTCAATAACTAAGCTATTTAATTTTATTCTTAAACTTAAATATTATTCTTTATATATTATTCACAAACTGAAAAAAAAAAACAACAATTCTAACAACTATTGTTTTTGTTTCTTTTTCTTCAATTATGACCAAAAAGTAAAATTTTTATTATATATTTATATTTTTATTTTACAGAAATTTTTCTG